>JAOQMM010000009.1:10396898-10409235 GCA_027563515.1 Erythroxylum platyclados | reverse complement strand
CGACATTGTACAAACTTAACCGAGTCCTAAACAAGTCAGTACTTCATACGCCTTTTGAAATATGGAAAGGGTAGAAGCCGAGCCTTGCACACATTCGTGTATGGGGCTGCCCTGCTACAATGTGCTTGTATAATCCTATGAAAGTAAATTGCATGCTCCTACTACTCGTTGTTATCTAGTTGGATATCTCGACCACTCTAAAGGCTACAGATTCTACTGTAGAGAAGGAGGGGCCAAAATAGTTGAATCACAAATAGCTAAGGGTCTGGAAAAAAGATGTTTATGATGAGGGTGGTCCTTCTCACCCTTCAGATGATAGCAAGATAGATACTACAGTTATTTGGTATCTGTCGTTTATACAGTCAAGTCCAGTGGATCAAGATTTTAGTACCTTATCGTACAAGGAACAGGAACCTATAACTATACATCTAAAGGTTCCTGCAGTACAAGAACCAATACAATTGCGCAGATCCACTAGAATGAGACGACTTGCTATCCCATCTGATTCCTATTTGGGTGAACAAGACTATGATATCGGATATGTTACAAATCTACTTACATTTTTTAGAAGCTATTTTTAGACCCAATGTAGATTTGTGGTGGGATGCAATGAATGACGAGATGCGATCCATGAAGCATAACAAGGTATAGGAGTTAGTCGATTTGCCTCAAAATTGCAAACTCGTAAGTTGTAAATGGTTATTTAAGACTAGAAAGGACTCTCAGGGTAAAGTTGAGCAGTTTAACGCTCGGTGGGTTGCCAGAGGGTTCACTCAAAGAGAAGGGGTTAACTTTAATGTTACCTTCGCACCCGTATCCTCTAAGGATTCATTTAGAGTAAAGTTAAGGATTCATTCATTAACTTTAATGGAACTACATCAAATGGATATTAAAACCGCTTTTATGAATGGTGACCTTCATGAAGAGGTCTATATGGAACAACTTGAAGGATTTTAGAATCAGGAACAGACTGACAAGGTTTGCAAATTAGGAAAATCACTATATGGTTTGAAACAAGCTTCCAGACAATGATACCTTAAGCTTGATGAGTTGTGACCTCTTTTGGCTTGATGGAAAATAAAGTTGAAAGATGCATGTACTAAAAGGTTAAGGGGAGCAAAGTTATCTTCCAACTGTTGTATGTGGATGATATATTGCTCACATTAAATGACTTGACCACATTGCATAAGGTTAAGCAACTTTTGGCCAAATATTTTGACATAAAGGACCTTAGTGAAGTATCTTTTATCCTAAGTATTCAGACACACTGAGATAGGTCTCGACACTCATAGGGCCTCTTGCAGAGTGCATACATTAAGCAAGTGCTGCAAAGGGTTCATATGGCTGCTAGTAAACCTGTTGCAACACATATTTCTCTTAGTGAGAGATTATCTTTAGCACAATGTCTAAAGAATGAGGTAAAGAGAGAGGCTATGAGGAATTTCCATATTCTAGTGCAGTTAGTAACCTGATGTATGTTCAGGTGTGCACTAGGTCGAACATTGCATTTTTTATTAAACTGCTGGGTAGGTATCTGGTTAATCTAGGATTGAATTACTGGCATGCAATCAAACGAGTGTTGAGATATTTGCAAGGAACTAATGATTATATGTTGATATACAGGAAAGTCAACAATCTAAACCTCGTAGATTATACAGATTTGGACTTTGCTATGTGTCTGGATGATAGGAAGTCCACATCAGGATATGTTTTATGTTAGCAAATGGTGCAGTGTCGTGGAAGAGTGTCCAGTAGACAATGTTGACTTCCTCAACTATGTATGTCAAGTTTACCGCATGTTTTGGGCTGCTTCATAGGCGATTAGGCCTAGAAATTTAATTTCTAAGTTGTCTGTAGGTGATTCAGTGGCTAGACCCATTTGGATGTATTGTCATAATCTTTATGTTGTATTGTTCAGTAACAACAATAAGAATATCACAGGGTCTAAGCATTTAGAGGTCAAGTAGTTGACCATAAAGAAGTTGATACAGAAAGATGACCTTAAGGTAGAGCATTTAAGGACTGAGAAGATGCTTGCTGATCCTTTACCAAAGGACTTCACCCACTTGTTTTTAAGAGACATGTATACAATATGGGTGTATTAAAGTCCTTAGACATTGTGAGTTAAGGATCGCTGAATTTGCTCCTTAGAAGGTTTATATGTTTTTTTTTATTATGACAGTATGATTGTTTAGCAATAAAGATGCTCATCGCTTATCCTCAGTCATACGTGTTATTATACGGTGTCATAATATATGTGAAAGTCTTAAGATTTATGTTGATCTTAAGCATTTCTAAAGGTCATTGGGCATATATACAGATTGACCTTAGGCTTATGTCATTAGGACACATACAGTTTAATATGTAAATCCATAAATTTTGACATAACATAGGGTGATATAAGTGTTTAATCCCATAGAGGTTTTCTCTAATGCAATTTAGCATTTAGTAAGAGAAAACAAATTTCTCTGATGCAGTTTCACATTTATAAAGAGAAAATAAAGTTTCATTTAGCATTAAGTGAGAGAAGGGATTTCTATGATGCAGATTGGCATAAAGTTTAGAAAAATTGAGACTTACAAACGGAAAGATGATACATTTCAAATCATACAGGTATTGGAGTAATTTGTCACACTTCATTTTCTCATTCATGTTAGTGAGGTATTAGATATGCATGATTATATTGGACTTGTGTCACACATGACACATGTGTTTGATATTTTTCGATATCGAAAGCTTTGCGGCAAAAATGATAGACTTTCATTATCTTTGGATCAAATATTTGTTTTTAAAATTGGTCGACCTATACAGTAATTTGCTTAACCGATTTTTTAATTGATTTTATCATCATTACAACTATCGTAATTAATTATTGTCTAAGGGGGAGAATGTTAGATATTTTCCTATAAGGTAGACAACAATTAATTCCATTTTAACAGTTTTAATAAATTTACGGTTAAGCGAATCGTATTTGACCCAGATAAAGATAATAAAACAGCCCAATAAAGGATCTGAATCAATTAGATGAAGTCCAGTGAGGAAAATAAACCCTAGTCAGTGTGGATCAGACCCATATTGAGCCCGTAATGGGAAAGCCCAATATGGATGCTATATAAAAGGTCAAGGTCTCCTGTAACTGCTGTAGCAAATCGTGAACGTACGAATACTCTAGTCCATTTAGAGGTTCATGTATACAGAAAGCTATAGAAAGGCTTTAACGACGTATTGGGGATCAACTCTCATAAAGGCTTCGGTGGATTCATGCTCGTATAAAGTTATTGATCCAAAATCATGTATTTTCTGCGTTTCTTCGTTGTTTCCCTTTCACGTTTGATTTTGGACACGTAACTAAGGCTCGTGTTGCGCACGACATGATGGAGATATAAATCTCCAATAAAATGTCTGGTTAACTCCTTAATTAGATCTTCTTTCAAGTTTCAAAATAATATATATTGGAATTAGATGTAAATTTGAAGTTTTGTAGTTATATTTAATTATTTGTTTCATCTATTATATAGAAACCAAAAAGAGTACTAATAGTTTAATACAACTCACTAAAGTAATTATTTATTATTTTTATATTATATCTATAAGATATGTTTTGAATTGATAAAAAGTAAAAAATAACAATAGCAAATCAACATTGGTATGGAATATAGGATAAGTATTGGACTTGTACTAGTTAGAGAGATTGAGAAGTAAAAAGAAAAATAGTATTGGTGTCAAACGTAGGTTAAGCGTTGGATTCGTGATTCAAAATTCGAGGATGAGTGAAAATAAAATTTCACTAACCTTATACTTCTGTAAAAATAGAATTTCACTAACTTTAAGATTATACAAAAATAAAGTTACACTATTCTTAGAGTTCTTACATATAACTCTAGTCTATAAATACCTTGATAAGGGTAGTATAAGGTGAAGGTTATTGTTATACTATTCTCCTTTTATCCTTTTTGTTACAATAAAAAAATAAATCTATCTCCTTGCAAGTATATGTAAGTCACATATTGGTCGAACCACGTAAATTTTATATTTTTACTTTATTTATTTTCTTCTTATATAGCTTTTGTTTGCATGGTAATTGATATCAAAGCCTAGATTTATTATCAAAATGTCTCTTCATATGTTCGATATTGAAAAATTCAATGGATCGAATTATTTCACTATATGGAAGGTAAAGATGAGGATGTTTCTTATTCAGCAGGGAGGTGCAATAGTATTGAAAGGACAAGAAACATTGTCAAGAATTTGGAGGTGTCAGAGAAGAAAGAGATTCTATCAAAAATGCAAAATGAATACTATTCAACTTGGGAAACAAGGTCCTTCAAAAGTTTGTTGATGAAACAACTACTAATTCATTATGGAAACAATTTGAAAGGAACTATTAAAACATCACTTAGAATTATTTATATCAAAAGCATCGATTTTGTACTTTGAATATGATAGAAAACACATAACCAAAAAATTACATTAATAATTTTAATCAAATTATCTTGGATTTATAAGGTGTTGTCGTTAAAATTAAGGATGAAAATTAGGTCATAATCTTTTATGGTCTTACTCATATAAAAATTTTGTTGATACTATGTTATATTGTAGAAAAAAAATATTCAATGATGTAAAAAACGTTATGCAATCCAAAGAATTGAAGAAGAAATTCTTTAATACATATAAAGATATATTATATTTGGGTTTAGTTGTTAACAAACTAAGAACAAGGAAAGGATACAAAAAAAGGAATAAGTCATTATCTAAATCAAAGACTAAAATTATTTGATGCTTTAATGGTAAAGAAAAATGTCACTTTAAAAGGGTTGTCTACAGCAGAAGAAAGAATGCAAGAAAAAAGAAAACAAATGGAAAAGCAAGTGTTAATGTAGTCTAGGAGAGTTATGATGAAGAAGATAAAAGAGATAACTATGTTTTGACTGTAAGCAATTTTGGTTTTGCAAATTGGTGGATGATATATACAAACGCATCATATCATATGACTTTTAATAAGGATTAGTTATATTCTTTTAAAGATGATATATACAAGTGAGTCATATCATATGACTTTTAATAAGGATTAGTTCTATTCTTTTAAAGATTAAAATGGTACTATCAGATTCGATGATGATGGAAAGTACGTTGTCAAAGGTAGTAGTTCAGTGTAAATCAAAATTTATGAAAAATGTTAAAACATTAGATGTCCAATATATTCCTAAGCTTTAGGAAAATGTGGTTTTCATAGTTACTCATAATAGTCAAGAATATAAGTTTTATGATGATGATGGATATCTTAAGGTGGCAAATGGTGCATTGACTATGATAAAAAAAAATTACAGCATGGCATTTATGTCGTAATGAGAAAGACAATGATAGGATCGGTGGTTGTTTCTCAATGCTCATAGTAGAATAATGATAGCATCATAATATAACACATGCAGCTGGGTCATCTCAGTGAGTGAGGGATTATAAAACTTCATAAGGAGAGCTTACTTAAGGGTAACAAACATGAGAAGGTAAACTTTTGTAAGTTTTTTACACTTAGTAAAATGTCTAGGGTAACTTTTAAGGATATAGTATTTGGGCAATGATATATGTTAGGAAAAACATATAGAAATGATGTGTCATGATCAATAATGAGTAATATTGGTTCGAATGTGGTATAAATAGAACTAGAATAGTTTAGAACAGGTGCTAAAAGAGTTGAAAATTTTAGTTTAGGAGATACAACAATCTTAGGAACAAAGCATCAGTCCTATATATATAAGGATATAGTGAGATGGACTATTAAATAATCAAAGCGATATGGTTGGGAAGATTCAGTCACATATCTTATTATTAATGATGAGAATGCAACTATCTCTTAGGATACTTGGAAAAATCAAGAAAAAGATAGATAGTTGGGTGTTATGGTAAAGAATATAAGGTTTTATAAATTAATTACATATGGTCATATCTTATTAAAAGAGATTACCACTTTGGAGGATGGAAGTAACATTTTGACAAAGATGTTACTTATAAAAAAGTTCAAGCATACTCTAGATGTAGTGAATGCTCGCATAGGTTAAAACTTTTAAAGGCATAATGATATTGGTTAGACATTGAAGAGTTCAAGTCAAGGTAGTAAAATGTAATATATACATTAAATTTTGGTATAAAATAAAATCACAATAAAAAATTGATACTGATATGGGAAATGGGACTGGCATTGAACTCATACCAGCCTAGAGATTGAGAAGTTAGAAGCAGATCGACACTAATATCAGGACTGAGTTAGGTGCTGGATTCGTAACTCAAAATTTGAAGACAAGCAAAGATAGAATTTCACCAACCATAGACTTCTGTAGAAATAGAATTTTACTGATCCTAGGCATGTATCAAAATAGAGTCATATTGTCCTTAGACTTCTTATATATAACTCCAGTTTATAAATACCTTGATAATGGTTGTATAAGGTGAAGGTTGTTATTGTACTATTCTTTATTTGCACATTTTCATATAGCATTTGGAGTAATATTCTGGAATTTTGTCACCTACAGAACTCATGAAGTTCTGGAATTTATACAATGGCTACATGAAGATAAAAGAATTTTCTGATGAAATATTCTTGTTAATATCTTAAGCCTAGGACCATGTATGGATAGGATATGGAAGGAGAGGAAGAAAAACAAAAAAGAAGATTTATAAGTTAGCATAATACGGTGGATACGAGAGCAAATAATGGGAAAGGAAGAAATTGGAAGCTGCAACAAGTAAATCAATGATTCCTAGAGGTTAACCTGAGTAAAGGCAATCTGAATAAGAAAGATTTATTTTACATTTTTAAACATTTTTTTGTATAAATTAATCTAAATTTAGAGAGTTTACTGAAAAATTAACAGTCAACTTATTTAAATGGAAATAAAAAGAAAAACATCCAACAAGTTATTTTTAAATAGAAATAAAAAGCAAAATATATGTTTTTTCTTCTCTACAAATTCATAATTCTTACTGAATAATAAAATTCTTCTTCAAGAATAATAAAATTCTTCTTCAAGTCTAATGCAAGAGTTCAAAGATGCGAATTTCTCTGGAAGCATAAAGCAGGCAACTCAGGGGCCAGTTCACGTCAACAAGCAACTGGAATTATTGCTCAGTTTAGCTACATTTTGTAAAGCTTACAAGTTAAAAAATTAAAGAAATTGAAAATCAACTTAATCTCTCTGTTCTTCTCACTCAGCGAAAAAAAAAAAAAAAATCGTAGATACATATATAATATAAGCAAAAAAAAAAGAAATTCTGAAACCTCTTTTCCTCAACGTGGCTAGTAAAATTCCTACTTTCTGTTACCGATTTTGCGCATCCCATCAGCTAGAGGTGGATGCCTTCCAGTCCTTTGCAAGGTAGTTCGAACCCCATTTGGTTTCCTTGACGGTGAAGGGCCTAGCATTGTATTCAAGTTCCTACAAAAGTTGAAAGCTTTGTCAGAGAAAATGTTAAAATCGCTTGCATCACATAGCAATCAGCGTGCATGATTATTACAAAACAATAATCAAAATTGCACCTTAAGTCTGTATTCTTTGCTGCTTTTGAGAATGACTTTTTGGCCTTCGACTCAATTCCATTGGTTAAGCTCGTAAGTTTGGCCTGATTAAGTTGCCACAATAAATCAGGTTCGGATGAGTCGCTAGTGACAGCATCTAGATTATCATCCAGGTCGTCTGTTGTAGCAACCTTCAAACGGTTGTTACCCATGAAAATGTTAAAGGACTGTTCAGGGAAATTTTTGGTAGAATCTGATGGAAACTTTTGGTAGAAGACATCAGGCAAATGGCCATTATCAGCTTCCCAACATCCCGCAGAGTTTTCAACTCTGTTTATGGCTTCTTGTTTGTTCACCATGACTTTATCCACCCACTCACCAGATCCCATTTCCTTCTCGTCCTCCCCATAATTTTGGCTAGGACTAATGACCGGAGGCCATGGAGGTGAATTAGCCAACAGCTCATCAAGATCGAAACTTTGCCTCTTTTGCCGCAATTTAGAGTTTGAATGAACCTGCACAAAACTCAAAATAAGTCTAAATTTATCATGTTATATATGCAGGATATTAGTTATTTCGTTATGTAAATAATAACAGCAGCAAAGTGTAAAGATTAGGACTAAATTAGCACCCAAAATGCCATAAGATAAGATCCAAAAGAAGAATCAAATATGGATTCCTTCTTCAAAGAGTATAATTGGTTAAGTTCTCTAAATGTGTGGATTTTACTCTTTCATATTGCAGAAAATGGAAACTATTCGAAACAGTTGACTGCTAAGCTCACAAGGGATAACACTTCTCGCGATGATCTTTTGCAAGCTAGTTTCTGAATCTAGTGATATAATTACAGGGCTTGTAACATTTGCAAATGCTCAACTATGTTAACCTGAAAGCTTTTAAAAAGACAAAGCAACCCACTGATCACAGTGAAGCAATATTCACCTCTATGTTGCCTACATCACCCATGGGTTGCCTGAAGCCATTGGTATTAGTCAAATCTCCACATTGCTGCTTGGGATTGAAACGTGTCAAGTCACTTTCTTTCCTTCTATGGCCATCAGATTTACCAGATGCAGAATATTGAAGGTATTCTGGCTCTCCCTCCTTTTTTGCCAGTGCGGCCTTAAGACTTGCAATCTGGAGGTAAAGAAAGACAATAAAATCAACTTTAGGTGGCTGGTATGTCAATTAGAAAGTTAATAGTGAGGTGAGGGAATTATAGAAGGTTAACGCTTAGAGATAAAGAGGCACTAACTTGTTCTTTGAGTTCTTTAACATCTGCACCATCTTTGTTCACTCGAGCGGCACCAAGTTCAACAGTGGCTACCCGCTCTGCAAATTTGAGCGTACTTATTGTTTCACCAATGGCATCAAGCTCAGGGCTTATGTGAACAAACATCAGTGTCTTGGCTTGCCCTCCTGAAACAAGAATAGCAAAGCAACAAGTGGCCACTGCTCTCTGAAAAGAAGGAACTGAGAAAATCTTAGTTGAGCTATGCCATTTGGACCTTACCAAGCGAGTCTTGTAGTAACTGTGTAAGCTTGCTGTTTCTGTAAGGAACATGGGGATTCTTTTGCGCAAGTGATGCAATGACATCACCTAGAGCAGAGAGAGATTTGTTAATATGCTGTGCTTCTTTAAGTCTATCCCCTGTGGCTTCAGATTTGTCCACCCTCTCACTACCCGCCAAATCAACCAAATGCATGCAGCCACGAAGAATAGTTCCGGATGTCATGTCTATTCCTTGAACATGAACAGTCAAACAGCTACATTTCCACAAAGATTATAAGCTACACTGGCTGAAAGCATCGGAATATATAATTGTGCAAAGAACATACAAAAGACAAGGACCCACCTGTGAGAACGACTGCTTCGGTCATTTAATGCTGTAGCACCAACAGCACGATTCCTTTGTCCAACGTTCATCAAATCAATTACATCTGATGTTGATGACACTGAAACCAGGTTTGCCTCTGGTACGTTTAGACCATTCTGAGAACTATTGCGGATTTCTAATGTGTCACTGAATTAAGTATGACTTTCTTATATGCAATTTCGCAAATTCAGATGAAGTTTCAAATACTTGGTATACTTATAAATTAAAAGAGGAAATCATCATGAAATCAAGCTACGTGATATATCATGCATAACAAGAATTACATAGTTTTGAAGGATATCTTCTGTTACTTCCATCAGTCACAAGGAGATCTCTGACTTGCTCATTGTAAATCTCAATCATTTGAACTGCAACATTATAGCGGAATGTGTTCTTCCTTTGCTCTGCTAGAAGAAACAAGTCACCCAATGCCCTATAATTCACACCAAGGCTTTCCTCCGTAAGCTCCTTGGGTCCTGTCTGAAAGTATGACAACAAAACATTTTGGCATACTATTAAGAAACCACAACATTTTCTAGCATAATGAGCTACATATATATCTTAAATGCTTTACCATTGTATATGTTTTTCCAGATCCAGTTTGACCATATGCAAAAATGCAAACATTATATCCATCCAGAACTGACCGAATCAGAGGCTGCATGTCAGAGAAGACCTCCGCTGCAATTTAATGAATCATTTAAGATTCATATAATTTTATTTGTGCCAAGAATAACTCTTGATGAAATTCTAGCCAACCTTGTGTTGCAGTTGGGCCAAAAACTTTGTTGAAGCTGAAGGACTTGCGTCCTTTGCCATATCTTGATGGGGTGTTAATATCAATAGAGTCTTCTTCTATACTGTCCACGGTACTTAAAAAATTTGTTTGTCTCGATAAAAATGGTCGCACTCGACAGTAAACCCGAATACTACCTATTCAAAGGAAGCAAAGTATGAAGGTTTTATGAAAAAAAGCTCAGATATAAGTTCCACAATAGATTTTTTGCAATAGTAGCCTACCCTTTAAGTCCTGCACTTCATTGTAAAGCTTGCGATTTTCTTCAAGGACCTTATGGTAACCCGAAGCCGCATGAGCTAGTCCTTGAATATGCATTCCTGTACAGAAAGTAACAAGTTTGAACCTCAGCTTCAAAGCTTCATAGTATTTCTGTGGCTTGCCTTCCCACCAAGATCCACCAAAAAGAAGCAAAAGGAGGTGGAATGATAGGCACAGAGAGATTAAAATAAAATAAAGTCTAAATTAGAAAACTTACCAAGATTGTTGAATTCTTCATGAAATTTCATTTGCATAAACTGCAAACCAGCCTTTGTTGCACGAAGTGAATGTTTTAATTCCTACAATAGAAAGGTTATCATAGGCAGTCTTGTTGCTTATAGAGCCAGATAAAGATATATAGCCCAAATAGCATACCTGGACATCTCTTTGCTGTTGATCAAAGACCATCTGCTTTTTTAAAGTTTGGTTTTGTGATTCTTCCTCGATTTTGTGAGAAAGTTCCTCTTTCTTGATCACTTCATTGTTAATCTCTTCACTCTTCATCAATCAGAAACCGAAGAAAATATGAAGTACAAATGATATATCGATGGCTTCAAAGTAAAATTTCATAATCAATTGGTGCTATGCAGGTCAAGGAGATTTACCGTTTTAGTTTTTAATGCAGATTTGAAGGAAAACTTATTTCCCTGTGAAGAAGTGTTGTTTTTAGGAGTAGCCTTCACCTTCAAATTACAGCAAAAGGTAACAATTAATTGGTGTTGATGGAGTTCCATTTCTTCTTATGAAAGAAAGTTAAACTTCAGCATACCAGATCACGTTGGTTTGCAATCCTATGCTCAAACTCATCAACAAGCTTGCTGAGAACTGATTCCACCAACTATTGCAAGGGGACACGGCATAAGGCAATGTTAGAAGCAATGGAAACAAAAGCAAGCTACAGTACTTAGTCACACTAAGATGCAACAACTATAGAGTTATGATGCAATGCAAATACTTTTCATCAGGGAGTGGAAATGAGAAAATTATAGTGACACGAGGACAGCTAATTTTTCTGCACCAAAAACAGAACACTAGTTGTGTAAAAGTTGCTGCACTTGCTAGTACATTCACTTCGTAATTAGTTTATTTTGATCAACAGATGCTCCATGTCCAAGTCATATTAAAATGTAATGGAAGGGTAATCTCTTACCATTTGAACTTCTTCAGGCTTTTTATCCATCAACAGAGGACGAACAAGCATGCTCCATGAACCAGGGGACTGCGACAGTTAGAAAAATTTGAATTCCTTTATGTCCAAGCAGAGCACAAGCACAAGCACAACCCTAAGAGCTAAGTGTACCAACCATTTTACTGGAATCAAGCTCAGCGGGCAGGGCACTCAACGATTTCTCATTCATTGATGAGTTCCTTGACAAACAATTCATGAATGGTTCTGCATTTTTCCTCACAAATGATTTTGTGGTCATGGTAGGTTTCACCGTTCCTCCAAATTTCCATACTCCATTTCCACCACTCTGTTTCCACTCATAATAGGATTTGAGTGCCAAAACACTGTTCACAACCCTGGCAGATTTTCCTCCCTGAGATTGTGCGGAAAGAGGACAACAACATGTTGGCAAGTTTAGGCTAAAAACTCAACAAAACACAACTCAGCTTTAGAACTACAGGTATATACAAATTGCAATACAAAAACTAAGGGAATAAAGAAGAAATTTGCTTATAGCAAATTGCAAGACATACTTGTTCAAGATCAGAAGCTTCAAAAGTAGGAACCCCCATCTCTTGAACAGCCACAAGGAAATTCCTCACGTTTTCAAAGTATTGAAATGCAGACAATGCTGCCATTATGAATTTTTGGTTATGCCTTTTGGCTTAACCAATGCCCCAGCTGCATTTATGGACTTGATGAATAGGGTGTTTCGGGAGTACTTA
>JAOQMM010000009.1:10378513-10389970 GCA_027563515.1 Erythroxylum platyclados | reverse complement strand
ACTGCACCTAGCTCTTAACCCACTCCCCTTCTGTCTTACGTGGCATTCTATTCGTAACTAACTACTCATAGCCTTAGAAATATTCTAGTAACGTATGCTAATACTGTTCTGGTTGTTCCTTTGAACATACACCTTCCACACCTTCGGCTACCCAGGCTCCCCCTTGTTCTGATCATTAGTCTCTATGTTAGAGGTTCTAACAGAAATTTAGGCCTCCACAATTTTTCTCATACCTAAAACTCGAAAATTAAAATCATACCTCATGTGGATATGTTAATGTCGAAGCAAATATTTTGGAGACCGACGATGCAACAGCAACATCTCTTGCACCCAGTTTATCCATTGTGGTATTTTCTGCAACAGCCACATATGAAGTAACAACAACATCTCTTCATTGATATTTTCACCAACCAATAAACATGAAAATAAAATTACCTTGATTGGCCAGATACATTTTGATCTTCTCATATGTTGGAAATTGAATGGCGACATGACTGATACCAGCTAATGCAGGCACAAGACCACTAATTGCCACAAAATAGAAAAAGCGTGACTGCCAAAAATTATATCACAGTGAAATGCTATCCATTGTGTAAGAAAATACCTATACAACCCGCGCAAACCCTCCTCATGGGCTATTCTTCTCAAAGCAGAAAGTGTACCCCTATATGGAACTACAACTGCTCTCATTCCCTGAGTCTACACAGTGAAACAAAATGGATTAGAATATTAGTGATAGTGTCTCAGGACCTTACAAATTGCAGTCACCATCTCTGCTGTAAATGGCAAGAATAGTTCACATTCATCAACTTTTTGTTGCTTTCTACTCTTCTATCAAAAGTTGTCTCTTGGATAGCCAACTGAGGCAAATTTGTTCTGCTTATCTTTTATAATCCACTAGACAAGAGAGCCACAAATAAAACCCAAGTATACACAGAAACTCCTACTGATGTCATGGCATGCTAAAGATAACTTTTCCCATAAACAGCAGACAAAAGAATTTCAACTTTGGACACTTACTTGAAGTCTTGTCTTCACAACCCAAAGAGGATTTGTAAAAATTGTTGTTGCAGCTCCAGCACCAGAAGCAGCTATCATATTGGCTCCTATTGAGAGCTGATGATTCTCATCTACACAAGCCCCAAAACCAAGGTGTATCAACACTTTGTTAGAATGAAACACAAATTCTAAGATTATAAGGTACTGGGTTTTAAACACCTATGCTTTTTTCTCAGTCGAAGTAAATGGTTAGCACTAACCATTGGAACAAAGAAAGCTTTTGAATTGCTCATACATTGTAAAATAAACCTGCAAAATTAAGCACATTGATCATTTGAATGAAAAGTGAACAACAAAATTACAAGCCCTATGATGATGATAATGATGCGAAGATAATGTTAAGAGTTAAGACGGACGAAAAAGGTAAAAATGTCTTCAAATGTTAGAACAGCATCTCTAGTGGTAATGCTCAACATGGAAAGCTCCAGACGCTGATGTTTCCAAAAGGCCCTTATGTTTAATCAACTTCATGAATTATGAAGCAAAACAGTATGATCTAATCATTGTACAAGCAAAAAAAGAAACACTCATCTCCACAAAACTTTTAGCATAGTAATGCTTAGATGTAAAAAGAATGCTAGTTGTCCAAATTTCTTCACATTTGCATTAACAATTGTTACCAAATGTATCACTTTAACTACTCAAGAACATATTGGAATCAGATATTTCCAAAGGTTGTTTACAGCATAGACGTGAATTCCAAATAAAAAAGCACTGGCACCAAGAAGTATGAAGTATAATATAGGGCTCAGGAGCACTACTGCTGATATAAAGCTCATCATTGGGGATGACAGAGAATTATCATCAAGTTTTGGAATCCAAATAGGTCAAAAATAAACATTAATAGAGCTTAAAGAGATTGTAATATGCTACAGATCACAAAAATGCATCTCATTCATTGGTAAAGCCTAGATTAAAAATTAAAAGTTCAAAATTCTTGCACGCAAATCACGTACACTATACAAAACTGAGAGCCTTCTCTTTCTTTAACATGCTATTCAAAAGAACTGTCATCACGTAAAGCATTTGCAGTTTCACTGTTTTCTTTATTGTTTTTACTTCAGAAATTCATACTGAGAAATTAAATTGCATGGGAAACATAATATACCGCCCAATTAGGAAGCAATGCCAGCACAGTAGGGCCAAGTCCTCGATACATGCCTCGAAGCCCCTCCTTCTGAAATATTTGATCCAAACTCCCAACTATAATGCTCCCTGTGCATTATTAAGAATGATTAATTAACCTCAACAAACGATTCACCAAATTCATAACAACAATTCTCAAGACACAGACACCTGGACATAGCACCATACCCTTAATGCTTCCAGTATTGAGCTTTGGCAAACCATGAACTTGAAGCCTAGTCTTTATTACATCTAAAGGACACACAAACGTAGCAGCGATAACTCCTGTAAGAAAATTAATCCCACAGAACCACAAGTTAATACGGAAACAATTAAAACTTCAAAAATTCATTCCACTATACAGATCAATCACAAGGTTACATTGTCAAACCAACAGACTCACCTGCGGCAGCGCCGGCGCCAGCGTTACATAGAACGCCCCTGGGATTAGGAGCATGAGAATCGCTGGACATTGCTTCTAGAATTCGAAAAGTCAAACTTATCGCAGACGGAGAATTGAACCAAACACAAGAAGTCCTCTCTCGAGAGGGCGATTGCGGAGAACCAGAGTCGCATGGCCAGAGGATGGTTCTCTGTAGGTTTGGCGCGAATTTAGCCCCTAGATTTTGTGCTCTCAAATTCTGCGGCACGCTGGAAGACAATCGCGAGAGCAGGTCCCAAGTTCACGGATCCACAGAGGGAAGAACGACGCTTGAAATCGCCATCGTCACGTGAGATTCAGTTTGTGTTGGGCATTCACGACCAGAGACGTGAAAGGCTTTTTTATGTTTTCTATGTCCAAATAGGTCTTAACGGATCTCAGCCGTACGATTCCTGGGATCCACATAAATGATAAGACCATTTGAATACAAATGCATTTTTAAATATTTTTTAAGTAATATTTTAGAAGTCTACATATTTTACAGACAACTTGGATAGAAGGAAATTTCCCGGAAGAATTCATGCGTTCTTGGCTGCTCTAGTTCCAATAATTTGTCCTTCCTTTCCTTTTCATTTCACGCCAAAGCATACTGGAGTGGATATAAAAATTATGTGTAAATAAGATTTTTTTATTATACCAACTCATATGAAGAACGTTTATTATATGTTTTACATTAGAAAATAGTCAAATATTCTATATTTCTGTCATTATTAGAACAAGAAAAAAAGATTATAATTATTTTCTATTTGGAAATATTTTATAAAACTAATGTTTTAGTTATTCTCGTGATCACTTTAATTATTTTAAATAATATTAAAATCACAAAATTAATAGACACATACTTGCCTTTAATCTTTATATTTTAGTGAGACTAATTACTAAAATAAAGTCTCTTTATTAGTTAGAAATAAGATTGCGTATTATTAGATTTTCCTAGACTCCGCGTCTCAATAAATTTTCTACCAAATATTATTGTTGTTATTGTAGCTATTAAAATAAATAGACCATCTCTATCCATAATCTATAACAAACCCACCCGAGAATCTCAGCCGCCAAACCCAAGTCTAGTTTTACGAGGGCATGCAACATGATTTCACACCATTAAAAATGGACCTCTTGTCCTCAAAAGGTATTCAATTTCTCAAATAAACCTTCCTAAGATTAATGTTTTAAAAATTGAATTGAAAATTAAATCTGTAAAACAAGAAGTTTAAGATTTAAAAGGTTCAATCAGTATTAGAAGATCATAAAACTAGCTAAAGATTAAATAAAATTAAAGAATTTGAAATATGATTAATAGAAATTATCTACCTATTGAAGAATTTGAAGTTTAATTGAATAAAATGATTGTTAAATGAAAATTAATTGATTTATTTTAGTTTATAAGAAATTATTAATTTACGAAAAATTGACCAATTAAGTAATAAACTGATCAGATTTTAACAACAAAAGTTATTTAAGTAAATCAAATTGAAAAGTTAAAAACCAAACCAAAAAATTGAAAAGTTCAAAGATTTTACGATTAAATCGATCGAACCAATTGAATTTTTTTCATTGCTTAAGATTATAGAATTCAATCCCATAAAATAATGATAATTCGCTTAAATTTCAAACAACAAGATAGTTGGAAATTAGAGTTGAATTGTTTATAATCATTTGAATCAAATCCGTTATGTAATTTTAAATTATTAATTTATTAAATAACTTATAAATGATTATATAGTTTAGTAACTAATACATTATAAACGTGAAATGTTATATTATTATTTATCAAAATCTAATCCAATAATTTATGAAAAAATCTAATTAATTATTTATAATTTAACATTTTATTTTAAATATAATTTATTATTTTAAAAAATCAATAACACTTTATTAATCTTTCTTTGTATCTTTCTTCTATTTTTATTTTTCTTCCTATTTTTTAGTCTATATATTATTATATTTAAGATGATTTGTTTCATTCCAACATGATAATTGTATCATTCTTAAATATATGGATTTTAAATGAATTATTCATTTTATTTTAGTAGCTACATTAACTCAAAAACATAATTATCCAATCACATTATTCTTAAATATTATAAACTAGACCAAGTTAATAATATAAATGATATTTCAAATTGTCTAATTTAAATATTACAATATAAAAAGTCTCTCGTCGTAAATAAGAGATTCAATATTCTAATTATACATTATATAAGGTAGGCGTGGCTAAGTTTATCTGACTCAACTCGAAATTAATAAACTTAATTTAAGGCGATCAGATTTTAGGTTAAACACGAGCTTTTTTTCTAAATTGGGGCTTTAGATTAGTTTTAAGTTCTAACTATATGGTCTTAGTTCAATTCGAAGCCCGAACTTTGTCACGTATGCAAAATGATATTATATTATGTCTATAAATAAAATGATATTATTTTGTGTGTTATATAAATAAATTTTAGGTTAACAACATTTATTGTTTTGTTTTGTTTGTTGTTGCCACTAACTTCCTCTCCAACTAGCATATTTCTTGGCTCTTTCACTTTTTTATGATGTTAGTATATATTTTTTATAATTTTTCTTTATTATAATTTGATTGTCTTTGTGATAAAGAGGTCTTAAATAGTGGGTTTTGATTATTTTGATAAAAGAATTGTGAAAAAATTTTTCTTTTAATTACGAGTATCCGTTAGTTATATTTACTTTGATTTTGTGTTCAACACCCTTCCTTCTCTTTGATATAAAAAAAAGAATCAAAAACCTTTTCTTTTTGTGTAGGCATCTAGTCACATCAACATTAAAGACGGCATAAAATTGAAATTTTCGAGCTTCACTTGATTCTGTCAATTTTTGGGTGATCTAAGATTTAATTACAATCAAGATGTTCGAGTCAGACCCTTATTTGATAAAGTTTTGGGTTGTGTAAAATTCGATCAAATTTTATGTTGAACTCGAGTTTAAAAGTTTTTCAAAGCTTAATTCGATGTAACTCATTATCTTTCTTGATATAAGGCGCAAAGATTATTTTTAATTGTTTCATATTTTTATCTAAATAAAGACTTCTTTATTATTATTTTCTTCAAAAAAGTATATATTAGCTTGGAAGGGGTTCTTATAAAAATAAAACATATTAAATTAAATTTCATGTGAATTCAATTAAATACATTGCTTTCTATTCAAAACTTGAAAATGAATTATAAATAATTTTTTTATAAAATACTCCAATTTTATTATGCCGGAAATTTCACACAATTATAAAATTATGTAAAAGACCCTTGCATATTGCCGATCTACTTACAAAGAACGTGATACATGTATTTAGTGCAAATTGTGGGGATTTTGCATGTATTAATAAATTATAACAACCTCTATAACTGATACAATATATACTATTCAAATATTTAGAAATACTACAAATCAACAATTTACTTTTAAAACTTGGATCTTTTTCGATAAGGTTATCCACAGGACCACATTACACACGGACGTGACGTCCCGTTCATGAAGTCGCTGCAACGCGGACGAGTGGCGACACTAATGTATGGATCCTCTTGGTGCTGTTATTGCGCGGGCCACTTCAGATACAACTTACGTCACGAAATAATCTCGAATATATCCACATATTTTCATCCAAGAAAATTTAGTTATTATCTTGTTAGTTTTTAGGATCCTTTGCGGGTTGAAAATTTAACGTCTAAATACTCCGATTACACCTAAAATACTATAATAGAAAATTGGTGCGAGTTTTCTTTTCAAAGTAGTGGGCTTGGTGAAATCTAAATAAAAAGTAAAAACACGAAATCAAAGATAATTTACTATAGATCTAAGATTAATAAGTCTCATATCAAATAGTTTTTTTAAAATAGATAATGAAGAAAAAATGTAGAAACGTTATCTGTATTTTCTGTGTATATGTAATGTGATGTACCTCTATCTATTTATATACTCTAGGTGACTCTAACTAGAAAAACAAATTAACTAAATGTTACACAGTATTAATGTATATAATTTTAGGAGAAAATAAAGGCTAATTAGATGTTGATATTTGACTGCCAAAAATTACGTTAATATCCCTTTTCAAACTCAAGGTAATAGTGAAGATGATAACTAAAGTTTGGAGAGAAAATTTTGAAAACGCCGAGGTGATATGATCTGAAGTTAGGTGAGCGACTGGAGCAAAAGTCTCCTCATAGTTAATTCCATATTCTTGAGTAAACCTCTTTGCAACCAATCGTGTTTTGTATCTTTTAACTAATCCATCGGCTTGAGTCTTGATTTTGTAAATCCATTTACAGCCAATAGCAGTCTTATCTGGAGGTAGGTCAACTAAGTCCCAAGTGTTAGTATTAGAAAGAGCCTGTAATTCTTCTGTCATTGCTTGCTATCATAAGGGATTAGAGCTGGCCTTGCGACAGTTGCGAGGTTCATATAAAACAACGATACTGGAATAAACATAGAAATTGTTAAGACGAATAGTTGGTTGACTTATTTGAGAGGATTGACAAAGGGTTTGTGGAGACTCAGTAGATTATGGTGAATGAATAAAAGAGGAAGAGATATTTGGTGAGGATGGAGGATCTATAGTCGGAGAAGATATAATAGAATCTGTCGTCGATTGCGTTAAACCGTTAGAGCTATAAGACAAACCTACAGAAGAAATATTAGGAAACAAAGGTATGATATGGTCAGAAAAAAATTTGTGTGAGGGTTCGCTAACTCAGAATTTTGATATTGCAGAAAACATTTATGTTCCTACAAAGTGACATGTTGAGAGATTCAAAGTCTTTGAGATAGTAGATTTTACCAATGTTTTAAAAACTAGATCTGACATTAAATCGGTCAAAGAAAGATTTAAGGTTTAAAGGTTCAACCGGTATAAACAGTTATAAAACAGGTATATAATAAATAAAAGTAAAAATTATAAAAATAAATATTTTATTAAAATAGAAAATATTACAATTTTTTGTTTTGAATTTTGAACAACAAATACTAATATTTTTAATATTATAAAAAATTTAAAATTTACATCTACATTTTATTTAGAATTTTACTATTTATTTCAAATATAATCTTTCTCTTTATATTATAGCAATATATATAGAACTTGATATTTTTAAAGAGTCAGGATTAATTATGTTACCAACTATTTGACTAATTATTAGTGGTTATTATATATCCTTTTATTAAAAATTTATTTATTAACGTTTAAGTTTTGAATTTTATGTTGTGAATGGGATACAAAACAACCCTACAGCCATTTAGCTTTAGAGCCCAGTGAAGCCCCCACTCTCTGCCATTTGACACGACATCAATTAATGCAATTTAAAGTGTCAGAATACCAAAGGTTTAGCTTCTTCTCTCTTCTTCATCTTCTCTATATTTTTTCTGTGCTCTCTTTGTCAATATTTTGCCTCAAGAGTTCCTATCTTTCTCGTTTCTCTTCTAATCTTCACCCTTCATTACCATCGTCGGAGCTGCCTCACCTATGTGTGACAGAGTGAGTCAAAGCTTAGGGCTTATAAAAATTTGCTGGATGTTATGTTAGGCTCTTCACCCATCCGCACAAGCTTTCCGCATTTATCTTCTTTGTTTGAAGCTCCAGCGACATTTTGAGAGAGATTTGGCAAAGATGGTAGATAGCCAGAAATGGAAGATGACGATGAGATCTGGCAAAGATGGACATAAATGGAAGATGACGGTGAGATACGGTGACCGCAGAGAAGATAGTTAATTTGGCGAGGGGAGCATTTGATGTTTGAAGGAAATCTGCAGTTTAGGACAGACCGGTTGGCTAAAAAATTGGCCAGTTCTATGATAAACTGACCGGTTTTTATACTGAGAGGTTATTAGATAAAACCAAACTGAATAACAGGCCAGTTCAAACTATTTTCAGTCAGACCGGCCGATTCGGTTTGGTTTTTAAAACTTTTGATTTTATCATTTATATCTTTTGTACTCTATCTCATACTCTAGAAAACAACACAAACATGCTTTGGATTCAAGTTTGGTGTGCTCATAAGGTTGTAATAAAACAAAGTCCGCATATCCAAAAACTTTAAGAGACGGATAGTCAGGAGCATGATTGAATTAGCGCTGATAGGAAAATATATTACTTATGATAGGAGAAGGAATTTTGTAATATATTTTCAAGTTTGGTGTGCTTCTCCCCAAAGGGTTTCAGGATAAGAAGATGATATAAGAAGGGCTTGAGATGACGAATTTTGTAAGAGAACTGAGTGTTTGGATAGGATCTCTGAATGATGATCCCTTGTTGATTAAGAAAATTGATGATTTTTTTATCTTTGTATTTCGTTGCATTATCAATTCAAAATACTTTAATCTTGTAAGAGAACTGAGTGTGAATTATATTAGAAAAATGAGAGTAAATGAATAATAGTTTAGATCTATGTCGCAATAGATAAATCTATGTATAGCGAGAAAAATCATCGACAAAGATCACATAATAGTTCATACTACCCATAGTTTTATGAGATGCAAGACCCTAAATATCAGAATGAATTAGATCAAAAGGTGCTAAAGAGATAGAATCATTGAGAGAAAATGGTAAAACATGACTTTTAAATATTTGACAAGGAACACAATCAAAATGTTCAGTCTTAACATGACCTAGGGTACCGCTAAAGATTAAAGAGCCTAATCTAAAGGACATGTGGACAAATAAGATAATGTCATGTATATAGGTGACGTGTAAGTATTCGTACTGAGATGACAATGAGTTGATAATGATATGGCAGCTGGCATAGCAATGACTAGGATGTTAGATTACGTGGTGATTGACATGACATCTAACATGGTGGCTAACGTGACAGCCATCTCCCTTGACTAAATGACGTCGTTTTGCCTAGAAGTTAAACAATCTTGTTTAGATCTTCTTCTTCCTCCAAACACCTGTAACTAGGGTTTCAAAATCCAACGACTTTGGGTAAGGTGTGGAGAGGCTTCTAGAGATGATTTTTACACCATTGTAATTTGCTCAAGAAGAGCAACAATTAGGTATATGAAAAATTGTTTTCAAAGCAAATTTAGAAATTTATAATACGAAAGTAGAATGCTGTGAGAAAGAATGAAGAAGGCTCCAAAATTTTGACTATTTTTTGTTACAAAGGAGACTTTGATACTATGTAGAAATAGAGAACGAAGAAGAAATGTAGAAGTACTATTTTTGTATGTATATAATTTGATGTATATCTACCTATTTATATACTTTAAGTGACTTTAACTAAAGAAATAAATCAACTAAATATTACACAATATTAATATACATAATTTTAGGAAAAAATGAAGTTTAATTAAATGCCGATAGTTGACTGCCAAAGATGTTAGTAATTTACTGTAGTTTTAAGATTAATAAGTGTCATATCAAATAGTTTTATGTTAATTAAATTGTATACATAAAGTCGAAAATGTATATTTCTTGTTCTTGAGACACGATGAAGTTGGTGGTTTGAGTAATTTTGGAGGTTTAAGGGTGCTCATGAAAAATCTTTTCGGTTCTTCTTAAAACTTTTGCGAGTGATATAAACTAATACTCGCAAAAATTTTATTAATGTTAAATTATTAAATAGTTAAATAAGTAATTTATATATTATTATACATCTTAAAATATTTATTAATATGTATTAAAAATAATAGTTCCGCAAATATTCTATTGAAAAGTGTTCATGCCTTTCACTACGTTAGCATGTGCGAATCTTTACCGGCATCTTAATGCAGAAGATGCTCGCATTAGTAGTTTAGTACAATTATGATTCTGACTTAGGCACTGACTGACGCGATTACACCTAGGACTAAGGCACACCGAGTATGACTGTTGCACACGTAAGTTATTAGATCAAGTCTCGTTTTGTTTTTTTTTATATAGAATTTAACATTAAAATACTACCCAAAAAAATTGTTTAAACAATACAAGCTACTTTTTTAGTATAATAATAATTATCTAATATTGCAATAATTTATTAATCATGTATATCAAATTATTCATATTTTTATCTTTACTTATTATATTTGTTAATAATTAATTTAGGTAAAATATCAAACTTCTAACATTTATTTTAAATTTCAATAACAATATCAAAACCATTCAATTAAAAATTCCAACTTTATAAAATTAAGTAATTCATTTTATGTAATTAATAATATATTTCATATAATTTAAATTTATTAATTTTAATTAATAACTTAAATAATATTTAAATTATCTGCTTTATTAAAACAATACAAAATTTAAGAATAAATGCATTTAACTTCTATGAAACGTTACTAGCATAGAACAACTCACGCCAGTAATTGCGGGGTTGCCGTACCAAAGCAGGCAGCTGTTGCTTTGCCCTTTCCCGTCCTCTTCGAAATCTTAGAAAAACAGATATGATTAGAAACAGAAAAAAATATCTTCAGTTAATAAATATTGGCAGGATAATAAGGAATTTGAAAAACTGTATTATAAGAAAAGATAAACATTATTTTTAATTAATAATTATTTTCAACATAATTTAAATTTAAAGTAGTCACACCATTTTTATTCCGACTCGAATTTTATAATTCATAATGCGAGAATACAGTTTTCTTGTCTTGATGGTTGCAAAAAAATATGAAAGAGGAACTCAAAATCCATGCATTTATTAATTAACTTTTGATCTTAACCCATAAACATTAACCTGTGAATTGATCCGGTCACACGTGGAATCTGATTTATAGTGAAGTACCCATCTGTCAGTCAATCTTATAAGCCTGACCAATTAGCCATCATAGACTGCAGTCAGACCGAGTCCCTATTCTACTTTTTTTTTCTTTCCTATTTATGTTAAATAAAATTTAAAATTCACATTATA
>JAOQMM010000009.1:10331380-10343137 GCA_027563515.1 Erythroxylum platyclados | reverse complement strand
ATGGAAAGGAACATTTACCTATTTATATAACAGATCGTATGGTGGGCCATAAGTTGGGAGAATTTATACCGACTCTCCCCCCTCTCTTCGAAGACCAAACCTTAGAGAGAGAATTATTTTTTTAAAAACACGCAAAAAGGACCAGAGCGAGAAATCAAAATTAGTTTCTGGGGGAGAGATTGAAACACAGAGACCTAATTAACGCTCTCTAATGGCTGACATTTGCCGCGAGGTGTTGTGTTCTAGGAGTAATTTGGGTCTTTTTTGATTGACGTCGTTTCTCACCCTTCAAAAACCCTAGGAGAGAGAAAGAGCCTGAAATTCCTCTGAGCGGACCGTCCTATTCTGTCTCTGCTTTATGCCCTAGCTCCCTAATTTTGTAATCCAGGTGACTACTGTTCGAATTTCGGGTTTAATTTCCGAGTTCTTTCTAAACCCTAGAATTTTATGTAGGGCGGGAGGTTTGGTGTGCAATGTTGAATGTATTCAAATCGTGCGTGATATGAGTGGGAGTGGAATTTAGGGTTTACTCCTTTCGTGCAATGAGCGTGTGTTCAATTTTGTTTTTGGTTTGATTTGGTGCTTCAGGATTGAATGCTTCTTTAGTGCCTTGGTTAGGTAGCTATTGAGTTTAGAAGTTCTTCCTTAGCTAGTGAGTGCATGAGACTTTGAAAGGACTTATTGACGTTTGAGTGTGTATCGTTCTTTTCTATAGACGAACATTCTTAATGTGTGAGTGCATGTGTTGGATATTGCGCAGTCATTAATTACTATGTGTGGGCATTGCTTTGGATTCTGACATGTGTTACCGATGATGCATTCCCCTGTCCGGAAAATTGAGCTGTTTGAGCTCAACTATTGTTTGGAGTGCTAAGACGTGCACCTTTAGAGCTTATCACATTGCTGTGCAAGCAATTTTGCGATATGTTTTTTTAGTATACCACAATGAATGTAAGCACAGTATCTCAGCTTCATAAACATTCAAAAAATTATTCTGCTTGGGATGACTAGTGGCACCCCACTATACTGTGTGATGTATGATGTGCAAGAGAATGGGTTATAGGATATGATCTATTCACTTGGTTGGTTGTTAAAGTGGGAAACCAGATTATTTAGTTTTGTTACATTGATAACCTTGTGGAATTTAAGTTGCTTAACTTTTTTTGTGTAATATTGTGGTCCAGCACCCTTGCTGCCTTCCATAGATAATTTTCCTTTCTTTGTAATATTGTTGCATGTTTTAATATATTTAATCTATTCTTTCATGGAGTTTCTTCTCATAAAATTATAATTTTATTTTTTTCTTCTGGGAAAATGCCTATTAAAAGATTTAACATAGACATGCATTGAGCTGTTTTCTGTTTAGACACTGAGAGTGTATCTTTTGTATTTCAAAACGTGAATTTTCCAGAATGTGACCATGGTAGACAACTCTCGGATTCACATGATTTGCTCTTTAAGCACAAGTATTTTAATTTGTTTGCTATAGTTCATCGATAAGCACCCTTTGATGTGACCTGGAGTTTGAGACATTTTTCCTCAATCTATTTGTTTGGACTAATGAAGTGTTCTACATCAAGAACACAAGCATGCCACACATATTTTTAATTACAAGGCTTTATAATGAACTTGAAGCATAGATGAGAAATTACAGATCTGTTACTTTCCTTGACATGGTAAGTTGTTGGTTAGGATAGTGCTTTGAGATTCTTCTGTTCTTTTAAATTTATGTTGTTTTTCTGCATGTAAGACATATATTTATGTTGGTTATTTATGTTAGCATTTTTAATATTTTAGTCACCGTGCCCTGAAATTTTACTAAAAGGTTGATTTGATTTATCATTGATCTTGTGATATCTTTGAACCTCTAATTTGGCCATATTTATTTGTTATAGTTTTTGAAGTTTTTTAAGTTAAACAAAATGATTTGTATTATTTTCATGAAACAAGTTTTTTCAGTTGATTGAAGGTTAAAATGGATTGTGATTTTTCATCCTTTGTTTAAATATCAATTTCATTGATTTTCTTTCTGATGTCTGCTTGATTGATGTGATAGTTCTCTGAATCATGAAGGGGAAAGCTTGTAGATAGCAGATTAGGAATGCATGGATGTGGTTCAGGATCTCCTTTCCTAGTAAATGCTGAGGTTGATTCCATGGGAGGAGTTGTTGACGGTGGAATTGGTATTGGTATTAAAACCTCTCCACGTCGTGCAGCAATTGAGAAAGCTCAGGCAGAGCTTAGGTAATGTAGACATCTTGTTTTTGTGCATCTTCCACTGCAATTCTGTCTCTCTTGTAAATTATTGGAAGTAGCATCATTTTTAAATCTTGATAAATAAGATTCTTTTTTTATTTAAACAGACAGGAATATGATGTTCGAGAGGAAAGGAGAAGAGAGCTAGAATTTCTTGAGAAAGTATGCACGTCGCCCCCCCCATTTCAATTTCAACAGTATTTAATGGTGAAAACTTTTATAATATTCCTTACCTGCAGGGTGGCAACCCTTTAGACTTCAAATTTGGGAATGCAGCTTCAGTTAGTGTCCAATCTACATCAGTCACTGACCATCATGCAGAACAATTTGTAACTAGGTATATTAACTTTGCTGCTGAGTTTCACTGGATTGTAGTCTGACCCTATGTGTCTGAAATTCACCTGTTCTATTTCCTTTCCATATGGTGTCAATGCAGTGAAGCTAAAGGTAGTTTTGTGCTGACTGCTTCACCTCATGGAGACTCTGTTGAAAGCAGTGGTAGACCATTGGTTCCTGCATCGTGTGAACCCAATAGTGCTGATAATTTTAACGGTGATAATGAGTTACTTGAACGTGATAGGAAACATTTTAGTAGAAGGAATAATGTTGCTCCTTCAGAACAATCTTCCCCAATGGATGGGACTCCAAATATTAAGGAATCAGAAGATTCTGCTATTGTTCATTCATATGCCAGGAGGAATAGATCTAGGACCAATCGTGATGGAACTAGATCAAGTTCCAAGGATGTTTTTCAGAGTGCTGGTGGGCATGGATTATCCTTACAAGTTCGTGCGGATTTGAGAGAATCAAAGGGATTGAAATTAGAAATAAGAATGGACCAAAATGTTCCATCTTCTTCTGACCCGAAGGCTGTAACTTCAAATGGTGATATAATTCCTCAGATGGAGAATTTCAAAAAGCAATCCAAGGAGCTTGATGGTGTACAAGCTTTGGAAACCAAAGTTGACTCACCTAAAAGTAAGCTGCCTGACGATAGATTAGATGTTTTAGAGTCCAACAATTCAATGAATAAGCAGCAACACCAAGATTCAAAAATTGATGCTCATAAAACTCCTGTAGTTATGATTCCTGGGGAAAGTTTCTTTGTTGAAGGAAAGGAACAGGTAATTGCAGGTTTTCCTTCTGAAGGTACAGGGAAAACTGAGAATGAAACCAGTTCTGCTCATTTGAATGGGTTCAGTGACTCAAAAAGAAATGGCAATGTGGGTCAGAATGGCACTGCAGCAATTGGAGTAAAAGGTTTACATTCAGAGTCTTCTTGCACCCAAAACAGTATTGTTCTGGATGTGAATCGTGACAGTGTTTCCTGTATAGCTCGTAAATTTTGCGATACTAATGGAGTCACACAACAAATGTCAGAACTTGATAGAACACAAAATTTAGATATTGATACTTTGAAAAATGAACAAAATGAGGCCAAGGCTGTTGAGACCGACAATATGGTCAGTGACAAGAATGTTTCTGTCCATCAAAACAACTCTAACAGTGGTTCTTTGTCCAAAATTGAGGAAGAAGTACGGAGAACTTCTGACCCGAGAAATGAAGTGAAATGCCCAAATAATGATGAGGTGGAACAAAAGATCCACACTATGTCTGCAGCTGATAAAGAAGTGGACAACGAGTTGGGTGATGATTCTGATCCCAGCAGAGATTGTCCTGGCGGAGTTCAGGTTGCAATGGATTGTTCTAAACATGAAATAACTGAGTCTAAACAGTCAGAGAAAACCTGTGCCACTCCTGACCCTCTATCTTGTTCTGCTAGCAAATTAAAATCAGTAAACGAACCTCATGAAGATTTTATTTTGGAAGAGGCACGGATTATAGAGGTTATTATGTCATATTACTATTGATTTATGATTTTTCTTGTGAAATATAAATGGAAATCCATTTCCTTTTCATAGTTTTGAACAGTTAACATGATCTGGCAAACAGGCTAAGCATAAGAGGATTGCTGAGTTATCAATTTGTACCACACTGACAGAGGGGCGGAGGAAGTGTCATTGGGATTTTGTTCTTGAAGAAATGACATGGTTGGCAAACGATTTTGCCCAGGTGTGACTTTGTTGATATATAAATGATTTCTAAATTTGATGACGGTCACTTTTCTCCCCCTGAATCTTCCTTAAGAAAACTATTTTATTTCTTAAGGTAGCAGATCAATTTCCTGTATATGTTTTGTCCTGCACCTTGGACAACCATTTTCTTTGTGCTTATAGGAGCGTCTTTGGAAGATGACTTCTGCTGCTCAAATATGTCGGAGGATTGCTCTTACGTCTCAATTGAGAGCACAAAATCAGCAATCAAAGCTAAAAAAAATTGCTTACATTCTAGCAAAAGCTGTCATGCAGTTCTGGCAGTCGGCTGAGTTGCTTACAGATAATGATGATCAGGGTGTTGTTGCCAAGAATTGCAAACATGATTCTGGGAGGTTTGATGGGATGGAATTTTCCACGGACAAGATGGAAGAAACCCCTCAGGTGCTATTCATTTACTTGGTTTAGCACTTCATTTGAGCTTTTCTTTTTCTTATATCTGTCTAATCTTAATATATCTGTACTTCTATGTTTTGTATCCCATAAAGAGTACTAAAACGTTTTATTTAGCCAAAATAACTATTTCTTTCATTAGCTTAACGTCTACAGTTCATTCAGATGTTATCTCTGTACTCCGGAGGAAATTCATTCACTTTATGGAAGATACGCAATATCTAAATATCTATGTTGTATGCATGTCCAAATTATTTCTTCTTTACGTACATCAGCAGATGGGATTCAACAAGTTGTTTGTTTTGTAACTCATCTGGCTGTGGGGACTGGCAGGGATTAAAGCAAATATTGGTAAAACTTACTGATGTTCTAAACCATCTTTTATGCAGGAAAAGTGTAAACAATTGGCAACTCAAAATCTAAGTAGAAACTCTGCAGTTGCAATTCAGAAATATGCTGTGAGGTTTCTGAGATGTAACAGCTCTCCAGTTCCTCCTCTGCAAGCAGAAGTCCCAACAACTCCTGACAGAGTCTCTGATTTGGGAATTATGGAAGTTTCATGGGATGATCAGCTCACAGAAGTATGTGGCTATTTTTCCATATACCTTTTAGATGTTTACTTTGGTCTTTTTAGTTGACCAAAGGCAATCTCTTTATATACACATGTCAAAGATTTCCTCTGTTTCTTTTCGCTTGGCAGGAAAGCCTTTTCTATGTGGTACCCTCAGGTGCAATGGAGACCTACAGAAACTCCATTGAATCTCATTTCGCACAACGCCAGGTGAATGAAGATTTCTTCAGTTTCTGCATTTACTCATTTAGTTAGCTCTAACTACCAGAAATCCATTAAAAATGAATCATAGTAAGGAATGGCTTTCATTGCGATTGTGCGCCCAGATATGATGAGCTTTACATAATTGTCTGCAAGACAAAAAATAAACTTGTAGTCTTAAGTTTGTAAAAATGTAATCAGTTTTAACTGCTGTGAGGAACTGTTGGAAAATGTAACTTTTTCTTCCATATTCATCTTTCTTACTTTTGTGACTGGATGCATTTCTTCCAGAAAATTGTTAATGGCATACAAGAGGAAATTGATACATCTATGTATGATGGTGCAGCAGGTAATGCTGAACAATTTTTTCCCCTCAAATTCCTTTCTGCTTCTTCCATAAATTTCACAATTTCATTTCTAAAACTCAGATTTTGATTATCATGAGAACACATATGATGAAGAGGAAGGAGAGACAAGTGCTTACTATTTGCATGGAGGTTTTGAAGGTAGCAAGTCAACTAAACATGATCAGAAGAAACGGAAAAGATTTATGAAGTCATACACTGCAAGATCGGTTGATGTGGGGGCTGAATTACCTTATGGAGATACTTCAGTTAGTTGTCAACAAAGTATCTTAATGGGGAAAAGACCAGGCAATAATATGCATGTTGGTCCAGTTATGCCAAAACGTATGCGCACTGCTTCTAGGCAGAGATTTATAAGTCCCTTCAGTGTTGGAACTCCTGTGGTTGGACAGACTCCAGCCAAGACAGATGTATCAAGTGGAGATACTAGTTCTTTTCAGGATGATCAAACTACTTTACGTGGTGGACTACAAATCCAGAAAAGCATGGAGGTTGAGTCAGTTGGAGACTTTGAAAAGCAAGTTCTATATGACTGTTCAGAAACATCAATGAAGCTGAAAAAGAAGAAAAAGGCAAAGAATCTGGTATATTAGAATTTTATAATTTGAACTGTTGTTGGGATTTTACTGACCCTGGTAAAGGTACATTCTTTTGTGTTGTTAGCTGGATATCGGTGTAAATACTTGATTCATTTTTACAGGGTTCCAATTACGAGCAGGGTTGGCAGCTGGAATCTGCTGTTCACAATGAACAGGTTAATAATTTCTTTTCTTTGCTTCTTTAAAAGATTAGGTTTGGTGACTTCATATGTCAAAATTCTCATGAATCATTGTCTTTATTGCCAATTCTAGTGAAGTTTCCTACTCAAGTCAACATCTTCTTAAGCTCTTCAACTAACAAATTTTTTTCTTCTGGGTTTACTTGGCCTAGTAAGAAGTATATTTAGTATTTCAGTTTACATGTATTGAGCATTTCTATAAAGATTTATTGTCACAAGTGCAGCCAGTGTCTTTAGATTCTTCAAGTATGGTGTCACGCACATTACACATACAAGTGCACACGCATGCACGCCCACACAGACACATATATAAATTAGCTTGTGTCACATTAACAATCACTCGTAAACTTCTAATTTATAGAGTATGTGGGATGAAGAGTGAATGCATCTTCCGTCTCCTTTTCTGTTTTTACTTACCCTGTAAGGTTCAGGCTGGTGAAAAGTAATGAGCTGGATGCAACTTCATCTGGGACTTCTTGTTACTGTCTTTTTAATGAAGTCTGTATGTTTGCATTATTTCATTTTGGTTAAATTGCATATAATTAGCTGCCATAAGCTGTTGGATGATACCCTCATCACAGAAGAAGGGAATGTGTTAGTAATAACGACAATTGTGATAAGGAAAACCACAAGATAAGCAAATCTAAGAAAGGTTGACAAGTTTGTGTCCGTAAAACATTCTGTAGCTACAGTTTGGGAAGTGAACTTATCTTTTGTATGACTGAACATTCGATGACTCAATAGTCATCTGTAATTTCAAGCTTTTATCTGTGTAGAAGTTATATTTTTGGTTGGTTCCTTGACATTGGTATCATTGGAAGACCTTGCAGTTCCTTTAAACTTGCATTGCTGTCGGCAGTCTTGGGTGTTTCCTGTGTGAAAGTTTTCTTAAAGGCTGAGAAAGCTGGCAATTCCCTTTTAACCTTAAGGGAACGATACTCTGCTCTATATGTTCTCTAGCTACACAACATCAAACATTTAAATACCTAGTTGAGGCCGCTGTGTGTTTTTCCTTATCTTGCCCATCATATTGGCCAAACTTGGCATGAAATAATCTTTTGCTGAAACATTTTTTAGTATTCTGATGGTGTTTTTCTTAACTGCAGAGGGATAATTTGAAAAAGAGGTTGGATGGCTATCAATTTGAGTCTAATGGAACCAGTGGTAAAGCCCTTCTTCTTTTCATATTACTGTTTTTCTCCTCTACTTATTCAATCAAATAGCAATTTTTTATGTTGTTGGCCTCAGAGATCATTCAAGCTTGGGGGCCATCTCACCCTCCATTTTCTACCTTATCTCTTCTTTCAATGTAGAGGGGTTATCAGCATCCCTTGTCCTGATTACTGTGTTTGTTTGGTCATGAGACAATTGATGAGCCTAATTGAAAAAATTTTATGCTTCACCTTTTCAAAGAGTTAAATATTTGATTAACCTACTGTTCTCTTCAAGAATTCATACTGGATAACTGCAAAGAGGCTGAACTTAGATTTGCAATTGTTTATTTTCTTTTTCAAATCAACATCAGAGATATCCCCAAACTGTTCCTCTAGATTTTTGGGTCCTGTCTTCCCTACTGTTTTTTCAGTTTTGAGATTTCTCCCCAATCCCGGGCTGTCATAGATTTTATGAATATCATTCTTATTTTTGGCTCTCCTAAAAAAGCCTAATTTTCTCCTTAATACCTTTGACACTTTCAATTTTTTTGTTTAAGGTTTGCATAGTCAACATCCTGCAAAGAAGACAAAGATAATGAAGCATTCATTAGAAAATACTTTTGACAACATGGCTCCATTGACTGGTTCTATCCCTTCTCCAGCCACTTCACAAATGAGTAATATGTCCAACTCAAAGCTCATGAAAATTATTGGCCGGGACAGGGGCAACAAGAAAACTAAATCACTGAAGGTAGTCTTTTGAATTCTGGTGGTTATCATTTCTCTTCAACTTGCTGCTTTTCCTTTGTTCATATTCTTTCCACGAAGTTGAGCATTTATCTTCTGTTCAGATATCTGCTGGGCAGCCAGGTTCTGGAAGCCCATGGTCACTTTTTGAAGATCAGGTATTCTATCGCGTTTCATTTCCAAAATTGTCTGTATTTGGTTGTAGAAAGATATTTAAGCTAATTGAATTCCTAATATGCTCCTTCAGGCACTTGTTGTCCTTGTGCATGACATGGGCCCTAACTGGGAACTTGTCAGCGATGCAATCAACAGCACCCTCCAATTTAAGGTAAAGAATGTATTCTTCAATGTCTGTAGTATTTGCCTTAATTATGAAGAATATACCAGCTTGTAAATATTTTCAATTTTAGTTTTGCTGCTGCAATTTTTTTATTAAGTACTTCATCTCTCTCCTATTTGGCTTTTTCTCATATATGTTGGAGCATGTGATGGTGCTTCTTCCAATTATACTTTGTTTCCTCTTCAATACTTCCAGTGTATATTTCGCAAGCCCAAGGAATGCAAAGAACGGCACAAGATATTGATGGATAAAGGTGCTGGTGATGGTGCTGATAGTGCAGAAGATTCAGGATCGACTCAGTCTTATCCTTCAACTTTGCCTGGCATTCCAAAGGCAAGATTTTGATATTTATTTCACTTATTTCCTTTTCTTTCCTTGAAGCATTAACATGTACAGTATTAATCCGTGCGGGACCCTTTTGCTGTTTGGCTAATTTCTTTTTTTTTTTAATACTTCTGGCACTTTCAGGGTAGTGCTAGACAGTTGTTTCAGCGGTTGCAAGGTCCTATGGAAGAGGATATGCTCAAGTCCCATTTTGAAAAAATTATTATGATTGGAAAGAGGGAACATTATAGGAGTCAGGTTTGTTTTTTATGTTTATCATTTTGCATTGATACATGTGATATGTGTTGGTCCTTTGGAACCTAATGAACAAGTCGATGGTGCTTGTCTTTTTTTGCCTACTCAATACATGTTCTAGTCACTTCTTTGGATATTGACATAACCTCAGTGTCATCTTTTGAACATAATGCATCTCCACAAGCTTTTCCTTATTCTTTTTCAATTACATGTTGAGAAATACTGTTTTCAGCTTGTTTATTTCAATGGCATGCTTCGCATATGGATGAGGTGTGAAGGCATGTATCAAATCATGACAAGAGATAAACATGATGATTAGTCATACAATTTTATAGGCTAAAGCATTAAATGCTTAAGACCGCTCTTTTGAGCTAGTCGTTATCTCTTTCTAGATTCTTTTCTAATCATGAGTTTTCCTTTTTTCATTTCTATATTTCCGGCAGAATGATAATCAGGATCCTAAGCAATTGGCAGTAGTGCACAATTCTCATGTTGTAGCTCTTTTGCAAGCTTACCCAAAGAACTTGAGTGGAGTTGTCCTAACGTAAGTTTCTCTGATTTTATCCATATTTGTTGTTTAGCCTGTATCCGGCTTATCATTGCCATTCATCTAAATCAGCTTGCTACATTTATGTTTCAAGGCTTCTTTGCCTACTTGAAACTGGGTTTTCTGACGGAAGCAAATTGATTGTACATTCTGTTTGTTGTTGGCTGACTGAAGGCCCCTTGATCTATGTGATGCAAATACATCAAACTCAGATGTTCTTTCCCTGGGTTATCAAGCTTCTCAAGCTAGTGGTTTAGCAATGCCACAACAAGGAGCGGTGTCATCAATGCTTCCTACCTCAGGTGGGAATTCCCCTGTGCAAGGATCTTCTGGTATGATCCTTGGAAATAGTTCACCAATGCAATCTGGTGTAGTCAATACGCTTGGCAGGTAGCACGTTGCTCTATGGCTTAGTTGCTAACATTTTTTTATTGTTATTCTGAGATGATTATCATATTCACACTCAGGGACGGGAGATACGGTGTTGCAAGACCATCTTTACCTGTTGATGAGCAACAAAGGTTGCAACATTACAACCAAATGTTGGCCAGTCGAAACTTGCAACAGTCAAATTTGCCCGTCTCTGGCACCATGTCTGGAACTGATCGCGGGGTTCGTGTGCTACCGGGTGGAACTGGTATGGGCATAGTGCCTGGGATGAACAGAAGCATGCCCATGTCAAGGCCAGGGTTTCAAGGAATGCATTCATCACCCATGCTTAACTCTGGAAGTGTGCTTTCCTCTGGTATTGTCGGGATGTCAAGCGCTGTAAATGTGCATCCCTCTGGTCAAGGGAATTCAATCAGACCCCGAGATGCTTTTAACACAATGAGAGTAAGTAATTCTTTTCTTTATTTTGCATGAAATGCATACATCTCTGTGTACATACATTTCTACAAACGTGTGCTTCTTTGTGGGGACTGTTCTTGATTGAGGTTAGTTCAAGTATTGGATTTTGGGGTACCTTTTCAAGTTTTTTAGTTTGCCTCAGACTTGTGGACTAGTGTAAGAACATCGCAACAATTGCTTGTTTTAAAGTTTAATCCTATCTCACTATTCAGCATCAGCCCCATATTGAAGAAAACATTCAAGAATTGTTCAGTGTGATAGATTTGTTGTATCAACTGACCTCTAAAAATGAGACTTCCACGGAATTCACTGTTTGAAAGTGGTTGAGAATCTTTTATTCTGCCCTGTTATATGTCAGATTTTAAGTAGGAGAATGTGCATTGACGTCAAAATCCTAGTCAGTTCCTTATTTGGTTTGATATTTCTTTCTGACAAATTTAAGTGCACCCACCCTTCAGCAGCCTCTGCATTTTTTAGTATGTTGCTATATGACAAAAGTGTTTATTTTCTTCATAGCCTGGCCATCATCCTGAGCATCAGAGGCCAATGATGGTGCCAGAACTTCAGATGCAGGTCTCACAGGGAAACAGTCAGGGGATTCCTGCTTATAATGGATTAAGTTCTCCTTTTGCTAATCAGACAACTTCACCTGTGCAGACATATCCAGGCCATCAACAACAACAGCATCAAGTATCTCCACAGCCATCTCATGTACTAGGCACTCATCATCCTCACCTTCAGGGTCCAAATCATGGTACAGGATCAGGGCAGCAAGCATATGCAATCCGCTTAGCTAAAGAAAGGCAGATGCAGCATCGTCTACTGCAGCAGCAGCAGCAACAACAACAACAATTTGCTAACTC
>JAOQMM010000009.1:10290349-10308521 GCA_027563515.1 Erythroxylum platyclados | reverse complement strand
TATTTCCTATCTAGTTCAGCATGTTCTCAATCATGTTATATCGGTTGTTAATACTCTTGATGGTTGCCTTATTATCACAAAACAATACCATACACGATTTTTCTTAAGAGAATTTTCAGCCAAGAAAGTTTTGCAATTACATGATAGATAACACAATATTCAACTTTTGAATTAGATAATGAAACCACATTTTTTTTACTTTATCTATGTCACCCATTTGCCTCCAATAAATGACAAATATTTGAAATTGTATTTTAAAACTAGTCTACTACTAGAAAAATTAGAGTTTGTATATTTGACAACATTAAGATGTCTATGATTGGAGAATATAACACCTTTACTTGGAGATAATTTTAAATATTCCAAAATTCAATTAACAACATTCATATGTTGATCACTTGAATTTTGGATTTTACATAAATCAACTCATTATGCTAATTACATATGTTATATCCAACCTAGTACGAGTTAAATAGATCAACTTCCTAAATAATATTCAATATCTCTCCTTATTTGTTGGAATTTGAATAGGAGAAATAAATAAGCCATGATTCACCTCAATAGAAGTATTTATAGCTTATACATAGAGTTATTGTTTTTATTTAGGATATCAAAAGTATAATTTCTTTGGAAGAGAAATAATCCTTATTTAAACTAAAAACTTCAATGCTTAAAAATTGTTTGAGAAGTCCCAAATACTTTATCTTAAATTCTTTGGCCATATAACTTTAAAGTTTCTCAATTTCATTTAAGTTATTACATGTTACAATTAAGGATGGTAATAGGCTAGATCGGACATTAGGCTCCAAGTCCAAGCCTAAGCCTTATCGGACTTGGATAAATTGAAACTCAATCTAGTTCAATTAAATTAATTTTTTAATTTCCAAAAATTAAAATAATGTTGTTTTACTCAAATGACACCATTTTATATAAAAAAATTTGGGCTTTAGTTTGTGCTAGATTGAGCAACTCGAGCTTGACCTGAAGCCTAAATTGTTTTTGAAAAAAGCCTAAGCTTGACTCAAAGCTCAGTTCCAGCTTGTTAACTTCAAATCAGGCTAGGCTAATTTTTCCATTACTAGTTTCAATCATATCATTCACATATATAAGAAGCAAGGTAAAATCAAAATGATCATGTTTATAAAATAAGGTATGATTTAGTAAATATTGCTTAAATCTGTACTCTTTCATTATGTGACTTAAGTCTCCCAAGCCATACTTTGGTGATTATTTTAACCTACACAATGCTTTTTTTAGTTTGCATACCTTTCCTTCTTCCAGTGTAAACCTAAAGGAAGGATCCATAAACACTTCCTCTGTTAGATCACCATAAAGAAGGTTATTTTTCACATCAAATTATCACATAGGCTTGTTTAGATTACATTTTATGTTTTAATGATAATATTGTTGAACTAAGGGAGATTACTGTCCATATTTTGATGATAATAAAGTATAGTTACTACTAATGATTTATTTTTTGATATCTTAAAAGAAAGAAACATCAAATGAAATCAAGAGATAATTTATAGAGACTAAATAAATTCAATTGAAGAAGAAAACTAAGACTAGGAAGATTAAGGTACAACTAGTTTATAAATTCACTTGTAATCTTTCTTGTATCTCTTACTTAGTTATTTTAATGCTTTATGGGTTATTTAGGAATAAGATATCAAGCTTTGAACTTAAAATATTTTCTTTTATTAAGAGGAATCAAGGTTTTGATTTAAAAAAAACCTTTATAATAATTAAAATACTCTTTAGGAAAATTTTGAAACAGCTTTAGATCATTTTTTGGTCAAATAAGTGGTATTTGATCTTTGAAAGAACTTGAGAAATGTTTGAAAATGTGTTTTTAGACATATTGGTCAACTAATATATAGGTATGATCGACCAATGTAATGTTCTAGAGAGAGTGGTCAATCAATGTCTAGGTGTGGTTGACAAATGTTTTAGGAGTTTTAGAAAATTATGTAATAAGAGAGTGTATGACATGTGTTGATATATTTTTTAACCAATACGACACGTTAGTCCAACAATATGATAGATTGGTCAACCAATGTCACTATTACTAGTCCTTACAATAGCTAGATTTTGTGTTTAATGATATTTTGGAGCTAGTATGAGTATAATTATAAATTCAGTTGTTGTACATATTTATGACATTTAAGGTTCATAGTAAAACATTTACAAGAGTGTTTGAAAACTTACAAACATTCACTTATTGGTTTTGACATGATTGGTTCCCTTGATCATTAAAATGAGGAAGTAAGGTTCATTGAATTTGTGAACATTAATTAGAGCTATTTTTTGTATTTCGGTGTTCCCAGAAGCATTGAGGTTCCTCTTTACCCTTCAAGGAAGATTGTATAAGAGTTCCTCTTTTTCAAACCAAGATTTTTGTAAGAAGGTTCCTCTTCACCTAGTTAAAATAAGAGAAGAGACTTGAGGAGTGGGCATAGGTAAAGTTTATTTATTGAACGACAATAAAATTAGTTTACAACATCTCTTCTCTATAGTCTTTACTTTACTCTTAGTTGATTGATTGAGTTTAATTAAATATCATTTCATTTCATCATTGAATTTGAAATTAATTATGGTCTTTATTAATTTGTTAAAGATTTTCTAAATTCAATAACACCTAATTCAGCCTCCTTTTAGGTGGCCATTAGGGACCAACAAGTATAAAAACAAGCAATTTTAATCTTAGAAATTGGTGCAAAATTTTTGTGAAAATAAATACCATAGATTTCAATATAGTCTCTTGCAACTAACCTAGTCTTGTATCTTTCATCTATTCCATCTGACTTGTACTCTATAGTGAATACCCATTTTCACCCTATTGTCATATTTTCCCCATCAGTAATTGGACCATTTCCCAAGTAGAATTCTTTTAAAGAGCTATAATTTCATCTATCATTGCATCATTTAACTTAGGATCTTCAGGGGCTTCCTGAAAATGGCTAGAAACAAATACAAAAGATAACTAAAGAGCAAATTTCAAGTTAGATTTAGAAAAATAATGATGGGATATGAAGTTTGAGATTGGATAAACAACATTGGCGGCCTTTGAAAATTTGAATAAATCATGTGCTTTTCTTTAACGAAGAGAATATCTCCTATTATGATTAGTATTAAAACTAGAAATGTCATGATAGTCAAGAGACTATACATATATCCTAGTGTCAATCCTAGAAGATTCATTTAATGGCATGGTAGTATCATTAAGAGAGGAGCTAAATTTAAGAGGTATAATCATGATATCTTCCTTTCTTATAAAATATCCTTTCTAAAAGAAGAGCTTATTTCTCAAGCCTCTTACTATCAACTGGTTTCTTAAGTCTCTGACCATTAGATTCAATTTTGTTTTCCTTAAAATGTGGTTATATAAAACTATTTATTCCCTATTTTATTTAATATTCGCTATACTTGAGATACATATCTTCTTTTCTCCTAACCATAATTATTCCTCTTCTTTACTATCATTCTCCTCCTAGAGAAGAGCCATGAATATCTCTAAAATTAGGATCCTTTTTCACTAAACTGAAAACGTATCCAAACATAATAGGTTCCTATAGGAGGATGAAAATATTTGTATCCCTTTTATAAACTGGAATAACTAAGGAAAACACATTTGATAGCATAAAATTTAAATTTATCTCTATGAAAGAAAGGACATAAATATAAACAACATAATTAAAAGTATTGGGCCATATATTTAACGAGAAGGGAATGGAATGAAATCTAGATAAAATCCTTAAAGGAGCTTAAAAATCAAGAATCCTATTGACATTCGATTAATAAGAAAACAATAATTATGACAGCTTCAACCTAAAAACATTTGGAACCTACATAAAAAGACATAGGGCTCGAGCCACTTCAAAGAGGTGTTGATTTTTATATTCTTTTATGTCATTCTATTGGGATGTGTGAACATAAGTTTTCTAGTGAAGAACATCATTTTGTGTCAAAAAATCAAATTCAGTAAGAGCATGATTTACAAACTCATGACTATTGTCAGAACAAAAAAAATTATTTTATTTTTAAATTAAATGAGAATCATATTGTAAAATTAAGGAATAATATAAGAAACATCGCTCTTAGATCTTTTTCAAATGCACCAAATTGACTCTAGTGCAATCATCAATTAAAGATATAAAAAAATATTTCTTGAAACATAAGAAAAATGAATAAAACTTTTAATAAAATTGCTTTAAAATGAAAATAATACTCTAGAACTTAGCTACTAACTTTGATCCAAATTATGATCAACACTAGTGAGAAAGATATAAACCTTACCTTCTGTGATACATTTTCCATTTTTTTTAATGTCATCAGCACAAATCATGTCATTTGGTCTTTGAAAATTTGATTCCATAAATATTGAGTTTAATTCATCATAATATTTTTCTATAAAATGATCACCTTGACATAATTGGAAAGACTTCTTCATTAGTTCATAGACTGAGAATAATCAAATACATCGAGGTAACTTCTTCAACATTCTTTGTTGTTCCAAACTACATAAAATGTGATGTGAAATTAGGGTTGACATTTTTGGCCCAGCCTGGCCTGTGTTTGGCCCAGGTTGGCCGGGCTGCGACCCGGACCATGGGCCAAAGTGTCTTGGCTCATCTGGGCCACAGGCCGAGGTGGGCTGGCCGGGTTTGGCCCGTGGGTCAACCTGTTTCACAAAACAACATCGTTTTACCTAGGATTTTTTTAAACAAAATTAGACAGGCCGGGCCACGGGTCGGGCACAAATGCATTTTTAGCCTTCAATTAATCATAGCATGGATCATCTTTTAATGTTTGAAACTTTCTTCTCGTCGATATAGCCCATTTTTTTCCTTCCAACGATATACATCTCTAAAATCTTAGACCAAACTTGATAATTAGCATCATTCACTTTAATATGAATAGATGAAAGACCATCTTGAATTGTCACAGTGAATATTTTCTTGTTGTTAGAAGACTAAGCCTTAATTTTAGTAGATATATTATAAGTGACCAGTAGTTTTAAGTAAGAAAGTGGTTGGAATTTTCAAAAGAAAAAAAATGGCTAGAGTTTTAAGAAAAAAAAAGGTGGATGGAATTCACAAAGAAAAAGAAGAATTAGAGGCAGAAACTCTGACACCATGTTATAAATATGCAAGTTAATTCTTTTATATAATTAACAAATCAATTATATAAGTATATGTAAATTCCTATTCCTATTCCTATTTAAGAAAAATTATGCAAAAAATGTAAAGTAAAAAATCAAATCTTATTCCTGCTAATTAGTTTGGTAATACTTTAATAAAAGAGTTATGGTATTGAGAGATAATGGTATAGTGAAAACAATAAGTCCTTATCACTGTTTGAGAAAACCAATACTAATGACCAAATTTATAAAATTGTTTATTATTGAGAGCCATAAGTATTTTTCTCATTGAAATTCAAAACCTATCTAGAAATCTATTAGGAACAACAACCACAAATACACAACAATAATAAATTTGCAGGGAAGAAAATTAAATGGTAGAATAATTTTACGTGGTTTAGAAATCTACTAAAGTTCACAGTCATGTTAGGAATTTTATTCTCTCTTGTCTTGTAGTGTATACATATTGAGAACCTATTTAACACCTCATTATACCGCTCCTGAGATAACTTAAACATTATAGTTGACCTGTCTCTAAAAATTCTCATGTTAAGCATCTGCTTTTCCATATCTAAATCGGTCATCTCAAGTCTTTCAAATTGATTCCTCTTTAAATTATCAATCTCCTTCTTGGTAGAACATGCAATCAACATATGATCCACATAAACAAGTAAAATAATATAACCATCATCGAACTTCTTAAACTAGTAACAGTGATCTATGTTAGTTTTTTTGAATCCGCTACTACACATGAAGGCATTAAACTTTTTATACCACTATTGTGGAGCTTCTTTCAACCAGTACAAACTTTTATTCATCTTGCGTACTAGATGTTCCTTCCTTGTAAACGTATAGCCCTCTTAGCTGCTGCATGTATATATCCTCATCTAATTCACCATATAAAAAACATCGTTTTCATATACATTTGCTCCAAATGCAAATCTTAAGCTACAATAATACTTAATAAAATTCTAATAGTAGTTAGCTTGACAAAAGGAGAAGATATCTTATTATAATAGATTCCTTTTTTATGAGTGCCCTTTAACCACCAATCTTGCCTTGAATATCACACTATTATATGGTTTTACTTCAATTATGTAGACCCACTTTCTAAGTAGTACTTTATTCCCCACAGGTAATATAGTTCATTCCTAGGTTTTATTATTCTCTAGGGAGCTCATCTCCTCATCTATGGCTTGCTCCCACCTCATTTAGTTCAATAGCTATAGTTAGAAACAAAAAATGCTAAGTCGGATGATATCAATCTAGTGCTACGGGAACTCTTATGGACCTTCTTAATTTCAGTTGAGGTTTAAGTGATTCTGTAAAATTAACATTATTTTTTGGATTTTCGTGGGACCTTGTTGCAATTTCATCCTTTGTGATTTCCTGTAACTCCATCCTTTAAGACTTTCTCTCACTTCACTATTTCCGTCTTTATATAGGATACTTTCAATGAAAGTCACGTCATAATGTCACAATGTCACAAAATTAGTATCCAAACTCATTATAATCATATCTAATGAAAAAATATTTCATAGCCTTAGGATTAAGTTTATCTCTCTTATAAGAGTCCATATAGCCAAAAGTTATCATATGTGAAAGATTTACCTCTTTTCTTAACCATAAATCTTTTAAAATCTTGAAACCCAAAGAAACTAATGTCTGTTTATCAAGTATACTGTTGTATGAACTGCTTATGCCAGAACATTTTTTAGTAACCTCACATGAACCCACACACTCTTCGCTTGCTCATTTAATGTTTGGTTCATCCTTTTAGCTAACCTACTCTGTTTAGCCTTTCCAAAAGTTGTTCTGGCCAATCTAATTTCCGATTAGCATAAATCTTCTTGAATTCTGTCTTGTCATGTTCCCCTCCATTATCAGACCTTAAGCATTTGATCTTCTTCCTAATTTAATTCTCAACCTTAGCCTTCCACGTCTAAAAAATGGCAAATACATCAGATTTATTTTTCATAAAATAATCATACCTTCCTGTTATGGTCATCAATAAAGGTGACATGCTATATCGAGCCTCTAAGAGATATAATAGTTAAAGGTCCTAATACATTTATGTGCATTATCTCCAACTTCTTTGCCTTTGAACTTTTTTCCACCTTTAAGCAATTGATTTTATTTTTCTTTCATAGACGTGGCTCTTAAAAGAATCCATATTATCTGATTTTAAACCTAAAACAAACTTTGTCAAAGCTAGAATCTTCATCCTTTATTGCTTATATGCCCAAGCTACGGTGCCATAGCCTTAAACTGTCAAAATTAGCTACGATGACTACATTATAGAGTGTATAATATTCCTGTCTTTATCCCCATGTTATAACCCTAACATTTGTTCAAACCTTCTAGGATCCCTTTTTGAATGTTATCTTACACCCGATATTATCCAACTTACCCTTACACTCGATATTATCCAACTTACCCATTAAGATCAATTTTTTCTTCAGGTCTAGAATATACTTAACATCTTACTGCTCCCACTCATCCTTACTAGAAGTCTTGATTAGCTCATCCTTATTCCCCATAATTTCTAGTAGCTTATCATCAACAAGATAAAACTTCTTGAATTTTCGAGGGTTAAATTTTTGAAACAACTCTTACATGGAGAAGAATGAAACAAAGCTCAAGAGTCTAAAACCCAATACTCAATGGGCTATCAAGATTTCCTTAGCTAAATTCATACAATCATTTTCCTCCTATCGCTAATTTTTTTTCTTTTTTAGCTTTAGGCAATCCCTCTTGAGATGACCCTTATCACCATAATTCTAGCAGAGAACATTACTTCAACTTTTTGACTTCCCCTTATCTTTATATTTTAATCTATCATGTTTAGTTTGACCGTGCTGCTTATTCCTTCCCCTTCCTTTAGGGCTCAAGGCATTCTCGAAGGATTCTCCTAATTCCCTCCTGTAAATATTCCCACTGAGAATTGTATCTCAAACATCAACTAGCTTTAATTTTCCTTTACCATAGGAAGTACTAATTACAAAAACAAAAGTATCCCAAGTGTCGGGTAGAGGAGACAACAAAATTAATGCTTAAATTTCATCGTCAAAATTAATATTGATAGAACTTAGTTAACTGATAATTACATTAAATTCATTAATATGATCAGCAACATTACTACCATCAACCATCTCAAGATTAAACAACCTCCGCATCAGAAATACCTTGTTGATCTTCGACGACTTCTTGTACATGTTTGTCAAGACCTTCGACAATCTTACAGTGTTCTTCTTGTTCATGACGCTAATTGCAACATTTCTGACCAATGTCAACCTAATGATACATAACACTTACCTATCCGATAGATTCTAATTGGCCTCCATCATGAAATCTAGCTTCTTCTCGCTGAGAGGGAGGTGTAAACTGTTCTGGTACAATTATTCTTCAATCTGCATCTTCTAAAACCCAAAATCCTTCCCATCACTTTTTGATTTTCACCTTCCTATCCTCTACTTCAGCAAATCTTGTGACTTCTTAACCTCGCTCTAATACAAGTTGTTAGGATCAACATCTAGAAACACACAATAATAATAAATTTGTAAGAAAGAAATTTAATGACACAATATTTTTACACGGTTCATTAATATGCCAACATCCATGGTCGCATCAGAAATTTTATTCTCTCGTCTTGTGGTGTACAATGACATAATACTAGGACTCATATATTGAGAATCTTTATAGAAATAGAATCCTACTATGACTACAATAGAATATGGAAACAAAATCCTACATGGACTAGGATACTATTCAACTTTCCATATCTCCTAACAATACCAAAAAAACTGAATATTCTCATCGGGCTCTACATCCCAACAAAATCTTCACCGAAGATCAAATTTAATGAATGAGAAGGTAAAGCTAAAGCAAGTTTATTTTGTTATAATAAAGGCCAAATTTTGTAACTGATTCCAATCTTACAATTCCGATCTGACCTTCAATTGGCAAATTTTGATGCACTTTCAGCTTCTGAGAACTCGTTACCTAAGTAGTAATTCACCGCGTAGCTGCTTTGTGTAGAAACAAATTTTGTTGAAGCCATTGATTAAATAGATATGAGGTACATTTATAAATACATTCTTGGCTCTCTACTGCAGAGATGAATAGGCCTTCTGATAGATAAATTGCTTGTTCAAAACATCACTCTTTTATAAGCATATGAGAAACCTTTGTGTTTTTGGTTTGTTTAAAGCCCTAGAACCTTTTTACATGTCACAAGATGCCAGGTATGAAAGCTGAATGCTGTATGCCTCTTTTAGCTCTGCCACAACCTCTGCTATTGTTGGCCTCTGCAAGGCATCTCTCTCTACAGACCTTACAGCAACTGTAGCTGCCCTTCTCATGCTTTCCACATCAAATGTTCCCTTCAAGCTCTCGTCCACTATCTCAAATGCACCTGCCTGCAAGTAGGGCTTGGCCTGTAGCTCACAATCAGAACACAAGCTCATCATTATGTCATAAAATATTAACTTCTAGCCAACAGAAGTATCAAAAATGTAGACAGCTCAAGTTTTAACCCACTGTACTAAATAAGGAAGCAACTGGGTATGTAAATTCTATAAGTTGCAAACTTCTAGATATGAAGGAAAGCTTGGAATTACCCATAGCACCAAATTGAAGGAGTCAGGACTTCCGGTATGACGCAGGGGTTCTCTTCCGCATATTAACTCCAGAAGAACAACACCAAAGCTATAGACATCACTTTTCTCTGTGAGCTGTTGAGTAGAATAGTACCTGCATATATAGCATGATGTAGTAAGAATTTCGTTAATCAAGAATCAAATGTTGTATGTTAAGGATATGAATGACTTACTCAGGGTCAAGGTAACCTGCAGTGCCCTTTACAACTGTGGTAACGTGGCTTGCATCCGCATGCACAACTTGCTTGGAAAGGCCGAAGTCACAGACCTTGGCGTTCATCTCCTTGTCCAATAATATGTTGCTGCACTTCACATCACGGTGTATGATTCGAGGATCACTCCCATTGTGCAAGTAATCCAGTCCTTGAATAGCATTAGTGATGGTGAAACGATTTAGTAACAAAACCTCTCAGGGAATAGAGAAACAAACTAGTACTTCCCTTGGCACCTACTTTAGAAAACATTTTTGTCCGTAAGGACTAATGTTGGACAATAAACTAGCTGAAAGTAGACGGATTTCAATGAATGCTCGTAGTTCTTACCTTGTAGTTGAAGGATATGCAATAGATATCGTACCTTTTGCAGCATCAACAGCAATTTTCAGTCTGCGGACCCAGCTTAAAGAAACTTTTTGACTGTGAGGACCTAGAAGAAGACAACAGAAGGGGATTTTAATTATAAAACATTTAAATATGTATATATATAGGATTTACATAATACCATAAAGGTGATCAGCCAGTGATCCACCAGGCAGATACTCATACACCAGTATCTGCTGCTTTGATTCGTAGCAAAATCCTTCCAGGCATACAAGATTCTGGTGACGAATTTGAGATAGGATATGTACCTAACAGCAAACCACTTTCAAAGTTCAGCTAACTGTGAATACAATAGAAAAAGTTCAGTATCATTCGCTGGGTGATATCATTCAGCGCTTATCTGACAGACTATATTAGGGATTGGAGTAGTAAAGTTTAACGAGTCCATATTTGCAGCGTGAAATGGAATACCGCCAAATGCAAGAATTAAGATGATGACCTCATTAATGAAAGAATCAGCTCCAAGTTGAGTTCTATCAAACCGCACTTTCACGGCTACCAACTTGCCATCTGAAAGCTTTCCAAGGTAAACAGAACCAAAACTGCCACGACCGATCACCTGTTTAAAGTTGGTTGTGGCTGACTTGACTTCCTTGTAAGAGAAAATTCTTGCGGCATTCCAGTTTCTCATTTCTATTGCAGATCCTGAGCAGCGAAGGTGAATGCAAACAAAAATTAATTATGAACTTTTGTATCATAACATGTGAATTTCCACTTACTTTCTGCGTAAGTAGTTTCATCTCTTCCTTTCCTTGTGTAGACGAATACTGAAAGAAAAACAACAAGAAGGATGAGGAGGGCTCCTCCTACTGCACCAAGAATAACTGACATATGATTATCTTTATGTGGTTTCTTCCTAGGCACGATAGTGACTTGAGGAGTCTCAATAGTAGTGCTGGTCGAATCATCGTTGCACGTCATTGTAGCAAAGGAAAGACACTTGTTCCCTGATGTCCTGCATAAATTTTGTTTAATGAGCATACGCAAATGAATAGTAATAGGAACAAGAGTCATTATCGTACCTTATTTCCAAACTATCTTTGTTGAGAGATTGAGGAAGAGAACCCAGTAATTTATTGTTCTCCAGATTCCTTAAGAATGCAATAGATATTTCTCATCCAGTGAGATGTTGTTTCAAAAGTTAGAAGCAGAATGATTGGCTCAGTACTGGTAGATTCAGTATTAGGAGCTAACTTACAGGAAATGAAGATCCTCCAAGTATCCCAAGCCATCAGGAACTATTCCTTGCAAATTATTACTCTGAAGATCCCTTCATGATGAATAAACAGAATGAGCATAAACTTCTCACAGCCTTAATTTTTCAATTTCACTCGAGAAAGAGAAATATTAACTTACAAGATTTGAAGGTTAGCCAAGTTCACCAATTCACTTCCAAAGGATGTTAGGTTGTTGAAACTCAGGTTCCTGAAAGTGCCAACTGATCAGATCAAACCGCACTTCCTTTTTTTTTTTCAATAGAAGGAAAACTTGCCATTTAAATTGTTTCAAGAGGGATACACTACAGCTTCTCAAGTTGTTGGAGGCTCCCCAAGTTCCTTATCTCTCCAGTTAGTGATGTGTTATGTAAATCCCTGAATCATAAGACGAATCGATGACAAACGAAAGGAGTTGAGTAACAATGAAAACGCTATTGTGAAGTCAATAACTTACAGGGTTTTAAGATCCAGTAAGTCACCAAATGCTGGACTGATGGACCTTAACTTGATGTCTGAAAGCCACCTGAAAAGTGAAAGTAAGAAATGAACAAAATAAATACTAATATCCGACATGGGAAGTAGAGAACACAGAAAAGAAAAACATATTTGCTACTCACATTGATGTAACTAGGCTTCCTTCACATCCAATATGGTTCCATGGTGCTGGAGAGCATGGATCATCCTCCCAACCAAGATCTAAACCAGCCGATTCCTGAATAACTTGAAGTGCCGATACTGCACAAAATTCAAACAGAAACAATTTAGCAAATGGAGAGAACTTTCAAGATGGCCAACTCAAAGGAATTGGTGTACCTGTGGTTGAGGAAGCCTCCGGTGGAATGTCGATAATCTCATACACCTCAATGCCATTTATCTGGGGATTGAAGCTGATACTTTTGAGTGTGATATTTAAGCTCTGAACTCCTTTGCGAGTCAAATATAAAGCACTGGCTTCAGACATTTTTACTGTGTAATTTGACTGTATAACATCTCCATTTAGTAAAACATCGAAAGAGGGTGACACAGGGAGAATCCCAGCAAAATACAGGACAATGTAGTAGTCCCCTAGTGTATCAAGTGCAAGGTTATAAGTTAAGACATCTCTTCTTGCCAAAACCCGAGCATCTTGAAGAACAGCAGCAGGAGGGATCTCACTTATACTTGACATATTCAAGCTGAGCATGATATTAAACCCAGTTGACATATGAAATGGTGTATAGTTCTGATCAGCATCCCAGATACGATCATAAGGGTCCAAAGGGTACCTGTTTTAACTCCAATCAGTTGGAAACTTCATAAGCATAGCAAAACACCGAATGAAGAATGAGATAAAAAAACGATCTTACCGCAAGGATCCATTAGTGGAACCACTATTGATGCGATAACACTTCCTAAGTAAGTTACTTGGGAGATCTCCAACTCCGCTCTGATAAGCTCCTGGAGGAAGTGGCCTAACTTCGAGTGATGAGATAACAGGAGATCCACCTCTTGGAATAGCATGTAAACAGAACGAGAGTGCATCCTTGTTGACCGGCCCCCACACGAACTCCTCCGTCCAAGGATCGTTAATAGCAAGGTTTATGGTACTAGTCATCGATGTACCGAGAGAAACGAAAAATGTAGGAGGTTTCCGAAGCCTGTCATAGTTCTTATACACGAACTGAGCTCTGACTAGAAACAAGGAAGACTGGTTGTTTAATGGTAGCCTGTAACAGCTGCGATCCTGAGTATCTGGAAAAAAGCGGACTGGAACACCAGACGAGGATGAGCCCTCAATGTAATCAGTGGTAGTGGTGTTGCCAATGCTTATATATGCACCATCTGAGACCCACGAAATGCTGTTTGAATCGACATAATCAGTAGTTCTACCACACGACAAGCTCAAGAAACCTGTGTAATGGACACATCCAAAAAAATGAGGGTAAGGTATCTGCACTTTGACCTGTGATCAGTACATGAAAAGTTCTGATTCCATTAAATTTGAGGCAGCTAATAATAGGCCTACAGAAAAATTAAGTTCTTTTTCTTTTTCTAAACAAGAGTGAAATCGAACACAGACCAGCTTTATTACAATATGAACCAAGACAGTCAATAGCAGAAAACGTGCAGAACTTTGTCAACTAAAAGAGTTGAACTGTAAAGAGCAACAGTCAATGACCAGGGCCGAAGCATACCATCTTGGTCGCAGAAACCAACTATGCTAAGACGACATAGCAGAAAGAAGCCAATCCAGAAGCACCTGAGGTCCATAGAACCAGACTCTTCAGGCTCAGATGGAATCCAACAAGCAGAAGAATTCGAAATTCCTATATTTATGCAAGACAAAGAACAAGTCGGAAGTTGGAAGTTTCCAACTGTATGTTTAGCAAGAATGCATGATTAAAACCAATATAAATCCAAAGGGACCTTTAGAGTATTCCAGTGGTGGGGTGGCAAATAGATAAGAAGTGATGATTATAACGTGTTGAGAATGATGGTGGTTGTTATTGTGCTTCTGTTATGCAATCCAACCCAAACTAGGTACTTTTATTTTTCTCCTGAAGCATCTTCTTATTTTTCTTATGAGAAATAATTGATATCACTCATTTTGTAAAAGAAGGTGAAATCTGAATGACTAGAAAAAGCTAAGCAATACTATAAAAATATAGGAACAGGAGGCTCCTGTCTTCACTCTTACTCTTGACAGTTGCAAAGCAAGTCAACAGCTTATGAATTCATGTCTGAGTCCCTACTTTGGTTGAGGCTGCAAACCAAAACAGCGACTTCAGACATGGGCTTCTCTGAATCGGAACTATCATGAACAGCCATTTAACTAACTAACCTTGGAAAAAATTAACTCTAAAAGCTCTTAGTAAGAAATTAAGGATGTCATAAAGCTTAACGACCACGATACGATTAAGAGTATTGATTTTGGTGAATGACAAAAGCATAGGATGCTTATTGGACCCACGTAACACACAATAGCAATTATGTACATTTTGCACTTTCTCTCTTTTTAATATCTTTGCTTGGAGCTTCGTACTCATGAACCTCCCATCATGTTAACTTTCTCGCAAAGCAAAGTTAGCCTCAGAGCCGAAGTCAATATTGTGATGAACCCAAAAGGTGACATAAAGAAACCTCTTTTGTTCTCTTGTTTTGTGTTTGCTGCTGCCTGTGATTTGTCCTTCATCTATCCAGTAAACTTATCCCATTCTTATTTTTCGTGGTCGGCTCAAGTAGTTGATAACATCGTTACCTTCAACTCGAATTTTGGGTAGCTCAATGGTATCAAAGCTAACTATTTATCCTTATGTCACAAGTTCGAATCTCAAATTTGTTGTGTGTCTGATTCTTTAAATGATAACGGGTCTCGGCCGTGAACCGTGAGCCCAGAGTGTGGCAACAGAAGCGTGGTAAGCTTAAGTAGTTGATAACACCGTTACCTTCAACTTGAGTTTTGAGTAGTTAAGTGTTGTTTCTATAGTCAAGATATGTAAACTGGTTTATAAGATTTGAGTTAGAAGCTTGCAAGTCTACTTTCAAGCTTTAGTAAAAACATTATTTTACTATTAATATATCATCTTCATATCAACTCAACTATCAAACATCGTTCAAAATTTTTCAAACACTCATGATTCAACCATTAAAACTTGGGATCTAACAACTACCTTCCACCGCGCCTATACTAAACCATCATGAAAGCCTGTATTCTTCCTTTTGTGCTTGTAATCTCTAAGATGGCTATTATTTGGTCCAATTATTATTAAACACTTCTCCACAAAGTCTCAATCAAGTCTTGACATTTTTTATGTAGCAACTACTTACCTTAGAAGAGTGTACATTAACTAAAATCTCCGATAAACCACGTCATATTCACTGCGCTCTACTCAAAATTGAAACTAGATTACACTCATTTCGTAGAACGAAAAATCAAAATCCAAGGTTAAACAACTCGATACAGTTGGCTGTCACTTCAGATTCCGCACTCTTCCAAGTTGATTGGGTTGTAGCTAAAAAGCTTCTGTAGCACTGAGTTGTCAACAAAAGGTAAGAGACGACTACAATCTCTGTCCACTTCTGAATAACGCCTGATGCCTACGTTTCCAATAACCGAATAAACGAACCAAAATACATGCAAAACAAGTAATCAATTTTAGGCGTTTCAACCGAAATCGCAAAGATCTTAGACTCAGTTGTTATAATCATAACTATATATTATAGATCACTTCAAACGCAGATTTTCTAGGTCCAACTGAACCAGAGAACCTGCAATACAAGCTTTAATTTCCAAGTACAGCTATCTAATGGCCCGCGGAGGAGAGAAGATCTAGGGCCCCTGATGACTATTTCGTTGATAAACGAAATTGCAAAAGCCATAGCAAACCCAATATTGAGTTTGGGTTAATCTCCCAGATAAAGCGCAGTGCTAACTCAACAGTATAAATTGCCAACTTAGTTGCTTTAATTTAATGAAATTTCAATGTTCTGAGCGATAAAAGATGAGCACCTATGAATTGAAACTTTTAAAGATACCTAACGCATTCAGAAAAGGAGAAGATGCCCTGAAACAAACATGTTAAATGATAATCTCAAAATTCCAAAAGTAGGCACACTAACAGACTTTTTTGGAAGAGAAGAAATCTATTGATGGTATCTGCTCGGACAAAATGTTCAACAAAATTGCATGTTCAACAAAATTGCAAGAAACTGGCTAGTCCCTTCTTCAGTACTTAACAGAGGCAAGGATGTCTAGCTGGGGACCAAGTTTCTCCTCTGCAGCCTTCTCAGCCCTCACCCTAAGCTTGTTCAATTGCTTCTTCCTCTGATAGACCACCTGAGACCTCTCCTTCCTCTTCTTCTCCAACTCCTGTAAGTGATCAGGTGATCAGATGTTTATACAGCAAGGTTATATGGTGTTTCCGAGTATCAGCAGTAGATAAGTATTTTCCACAACTAGTCATCGTATCACAGTCTGGACAAGCTAACGATAATATGACCAACAGCAAAAACTTTTATATTCATAAATGAAATGTGCTACTATGCATCAAGGATATGTCAACTATAACGGATGAACGGAACGGTTATTAACCTACAAGATTCAAGGCAATATTATATAGAAAGTGTTCTTTAACTTTGATAACCATTAACCCCAGCAGGACAATACTAACCAAGGAGACATGTTAACAAAACACAGCTACTGAGTTGAGTGTAAATAAGTGAACACAAATCCAAACACCCATCACAATCACTGATACAAGGTACAGTTCAAAGGTGCAAAGTTCTTAAGCTTATTGATCTACAATGCAAACATTATAGATAGATTGAAGGAGCTAAACTCACCCTGATGGTATCATAGTAGTTCCATCCAACCTCACTAGATAGCCGGCCCAGCAAACAATATTTATGACCTTTCTGAAGCCTCAAAACCCTAAATTTTCACAATCATAAAATGCATACATTAAAAGAATACCAATATCAATTCCAATAATACCAAAAACAGAAACCTTGCAATTTCAAACATACTTAAGAGCATCTGGAATGACCATTCTCTTAATCTTATCATAAGGGGGTGGAATGCCCTCATAGGCCTTCAATCGAGCAAGTGCAGCTTCTCCACGCTTAGTCTTGTGTGGGATCATTCTGTCAAAAACAAAAGGCCAATGTACATTTCAGCCCAACAACACTTGCTCGACAGACAAATCCAAATCATTCCCAAAAACGAAAACATTACAAAGGAAAAAGAGCAGCATTCCTTTCGAATAACACAACTGAACCTAGTTTAGTCAAAATATCAACATATAACCAGATAGATAATAGATCCGATGTAAATAAATTTTTTTAAAAAGAGGGATTACCCACGAACAGTGCGCCATAATATCTTGGCAGGAGCACGGAAATGGATGGGACCGTGAGAGGGCTTGGTGTTCATGCGCTTACGGAGGAATCTCATGTACTTCATCTTCTGCCTCACAAGACCACCAGACATGCATATCTCTTCGCACCTAACCACCACCACTCTCTGACCATTTAGTAGCTCCTTCGCTATGATCGAGGCCAACCTACCCAACATGTGGTGGCGGGCGTCCACCACTACCACCTTCGCGCAGATTCCGGAACCCGACACCATCCTGTCTTCACTCTTTCTCCCTCTCTCTCGTGGCGTCGCAGGCTCTGATTCACCTGGTTTGGTTTTTAGTATATAGGTGAGAAGTTAGGGTTTGTCTGTTAGGATGTTTAGTTTACTACTTCCAAATTTCTATTGGGCCACATATTTCGAACTAGAGCCCAATAAATTCGTATCCACTGGCCTGAACAAAATTCTTTTTCCTTCATTATTTCTAAGGTAAAATATATTTAACCTCCCTGTGTTTTATCCAATGTTTTAAAAATTAGACCGGACATTGAACCAAACAAAAGAAAGTTTTAAGGTTTACAGGTTCAACTGGTAGTGAACCGTTATAAAACCGGTATATAATAAATAAATAATAAAACTTATAAGAATAAGTAAAAATAAAATATTTTATTAAAATAAAAAATACACCAATGTCTATTATTATATAATGAGCTAATAATAAA
>JAOQMM010000009.1:10269087-10280022 GCA_027563515.1 Erythroxylum platyclados | reverse complement strand
GTCCGGCAGCGTATCGATCCGGTCGTAGCGCCCGGTCAGCGTCACGCCGACAAGCTCGATCCGCCCCTTGCCTTCCGAATTTAAATTCTTATGAGAATATTCGAAGAAATAATGATATAATAATTATGTCTTTATAAATCTTTTTTTAAGTTATATCATCATAAATCATTTGACACATAAACAGGTAATACTAAATAGTTAATTTTATCAAATATTTTTAAATAATCAGTTGATGTTATCCGCTGGTGAAATTAACTGATATAAGTTACTGCCAACTAATCGATAATAAAATCAGTTAACAATTAGTGCAATATAATGAGTGCAAAATAGGACCTTATTCAGACTTATTAGCTTTGAGAAATTCATAACTCCAAGACACGGCCAGTTTAATACGATAAGGTAAATGTAACCTGTAATTTCGGGTGGGAGTATAGATAATATTAGTCCCTTCCACGTACCTACTAATTTGTCACTTGAACGTAAACTAACTAATATTTTCTTCTTCAACGAGCAAATCAAAGCTACGTGATAAATAAATTGTAGTATTAGTAATAATAATAATAATAATAATATTTTTCATGGAAAAGAATATAAAATAAACCCTGTAAATTAGGGGATTGGAGCACTCACATAGGATGCTTCTCTTTTTGCGTGTCCTATCCCATAAAATCATGAAGACATGTTGCGTGCTGTATTCCTATGATGATGGGACTTTGACCCAAGCGCACCGCCACAACATGCGAATTTCCCAAACTAATTCTTAAATAAAATAATGCCTAATACTTTATTAGACAATATCAGTATTTATCGGTGAATCCAAAGATCATATCTGCATGGTTGTGCCTAATTGACCATGCTAGTCACGCGTGAGCGATTAAACGACTTTGACTTCATATACATAAAAACACAGTAAATGAATGGTTATGGTATTGGAGTAGTGGTAGACATCATATCATATGATTTAAAACATTATAATCATATTAGAAGTGGATCCCAACCGTCCCACCCAACATTAGACCTCATCATGACCCACTATCTGCGTGTGATGTGATATTGTTAAGCTCTCATCATGTTTAATCATCAACTCTTTTGAGTGCCCCGTTTCAATCTCCTTTCTCACCTTACCATTTATCTTTTTTACGTCTCATCTTTTCAACTTTCTAGGCTACAAAGATACAAGTTGACAAAGAAAAGGACTTCGGGTTATATTATATAAATAAGATTGTTATATTATATTATTTGATAATCAAACCGTACAAATTGAGTCCCTTTTTTTTTTTTTCAGAAGGTCATTTCATTTGGTCAAGATGTTTTGTTTTCTTTTTCTTTAATCACTCCCTTAAATTTGGGCTTTATAGGGGGGGTCTACAAATCAAATAGATAGGAGGATTATTGAGTTGGTCAAAATATAAATCAGCTGGTGCAGCCTTAAAATATACGAACCATGCCAAACTGAAATCAGCCTATTATGATGCACCTTGACTTAAAAAACATATGGAATTTGATAGATAAATGACATCAGTTTTTTTTTTTTGGCTAATTGAAATATTTTAGCTATTTTATCATATCAAATTAGTTGTAATTATATTTGGTAATTAGCTAATTGAAACCTAATCCGTACGCTGATATAAGGAGCGTTTTCTTCCGGATTAAAAAATTATGATATTCAAAAGTTATTACAAATTACTCGAAGAGATAGAGATAGAGATAGAGATAATGAGTTAATTATTTAAATTTAACATTTTTTATTTTAATTTTTGAAGTTGAATTAACATCAAATTTGATTTATAATATACAAAGAGTTATCATCCAGAATATTGATAAAAATACTAATATATAATACTCATGTTCTTATAAAAAAATTTTAAGTTGTCCCTTTGTAAATCATTTTACACATAAACAGTTAATTTTACCAAACATCTTTAAATAAACAACTCATGTTATCTGCTAGTTAAATCAACTATATTAATTCGTTGTCAACTAACCGCTGATAGAATCGGCTAATAGCTAATACAATCTACTAATTGTCAAACAGGACCATGGTTTATAGGGGTATGTTTGGGATTAATAAATATATTTTGCTTATGCTAGCATGCAAACTAGATAATTGCATGATAAGTTATAAGTAAACATGTAATTAATATAGATAATTAAGGCTCAATCATCATTAGATATAAATGGGTAGCCTATAAAACAAAACGTGTGGCGGGCTGGCGTATATGTCCAAAATGTATAGAGAGTTGGTTACATGTTCATGGTTGGCATTAGATCAGTTTCTTCCCTCGTAAGTTTCAATCAGGCCTCTTCCTACCTCAAGATCAAATATCTTCTCCAAATCGCACGCATCTATGATTCTATTATCTATGTCTATCTAATTCTTATCTACAGAGAGATGAAGTCATTATTTCCGGTTTGATAATTATTGATCTGCTCCAAAAGAGAGAATAATAATTGTTCTTCCTTTTACCCTTTTGATAATGAAAGGCAGGTAAAATTGAAAACTCTGCTGTGAATTTCACAAGAGGCAGGTAACTTTAGGCTATGTTTAGTTAGACGTAAGGTTTTTAATAAAATAAAATGAAATTAAATAGTTTACAATTGAATGGAATATAAATGGATGTAATATTAGAAAATTGTTATTTTGACGAGATGGAAGAGTTCATAATGTAATATCTTAAATGTTGTTTGGAAGAAGGGTTTATAATATAATATAGTGAAATATTATTTATTATTTTACATTTCATCCTAAACTCTCTAAATTGGAAATAACTTATTTTTACTGTTTATGATAGAATGAGATTTAATATAAAACCTTCCCTTTCCATCCTATTTTATTATAAACCTTCCTTCTAAATGATGAAAAAATATTATATTACATTTCATTCCATTAATAATCACCTACCCAAGCATAGCCTTAATAACAAGTGATTAATTTGAGCATGTGAATTTAATTATGGACGCATTTCATACGAAGGGAAAAGAAATTTTATAAATTTGTTTGGCAAAAGGTGAAAAGCCTCCATCCTTTTGGTATTGTTCATGAATCATGATGACTCGAATAGATTAAAAAGATTTGCAATAGAATTAGGTAATGAACTTGTATCTTCTTTGTCATATCGACTTAACTATGAATATTTGTATAAAAAAAAATCATCATTTTGATATCACATTAAAATTTTATTAATTTCTAATTTAAAAATAACGAATAGTTGCAATATATAAAAATCACTTTTGAACGCGAGAATTTAATAACTATTAACAAATATGACAACGAAAGTATGGCATACACAATACAATATTCATATGAAGAAAAAACAAAAAGAAGAAAGAGCTATAACGAGTAAAGTAATGTCGGAGTACTAAAGGGCAAGTCAATATCAAATCCAATCACGAGTGGCAAATGGGTACGAACTTTGGTCCACTTTTCTAATCCGAATCATATTATTTTTGGTTGATGGATGATAATATAATAGAAATGCCTAGTAATTAAAACCTTAATGTATTCACCAACAGTTCAGGCAAGAGATGGTGTGAACTAAAATGTCCAAAAAGCAAGTCTTTTTGTTTCGACTTTTTATTTGTTTAGAAATCAAAAGTTACAAAGCCCCGCTTTTTGAGCGCCAATCTACCTGCTGGAACTTAATAGCAAAACTGCTGTGGCTCTGCGTTGGAGTATAATATAATTACGAAGAGATATGATCTAGGCAGGGAACAAGATGGCTTCTTTATTCTCTATGTCAAAAAGGAGCATGACCCACAAAAGGGAGGCCCAGTGGCTTTGGACAATTGCAATCTATGGTTTTCTTTTGAGCACCAACTGTTTGACAAAAATGGCCAAAGAAGAAGTTCACTCAAAGCTCCTACTTCTCCAACTGGATCTTTGTCTTTGCTCCTTTCTCTCTTTTCACTTCTCTACATTAACCCCACTGTCAAATACTCACTCTTTCTCTGTCTGTCGGTTTCCATGGACAAGCAACAGCAACTCTTGGCTAAGTGTTCGAGGCAGCGTTACAATGAATGGTTTGTATTTTGGGATGAAAGTTAGACTTGGAGTTTCTTTTTTTCTTTTTTTGCTTGTTATATGCAACCGGGTCTCTTTATTTTCAAATCCATTGTTTTTGTTTCTTGTTCTTTTGTTCATGGCTTTTGCAGTACATTCAACAGTCGTCCTATGTTTTGTTATGTTATTTGATCTGCGGCCATTTTCCCTATTCAGTATATTCTTGTTCTTGTATTGGTCTGTTTACTGTTGTTGAATTTCCCTCCATTTGTTTCTTTGTTTTTGTTCGCCACTTTGTCTCTAATACTGTCGTAGTTGCCTGAGCTTTGCATCTTAGTTTCTCCATGTACCACTTTTTATTATTTCTTGATCATGTATGTGATGTTTATATGCACAGCTCGCGCGTAGTATTATGTTTTTTTTCCTTTCATTTACCTCTAATGGTTCCTTTTCCAATATTTCCATTCCTTTTTATGTCTCGTCAGTCGTCACCACTCCGGTGATATCAACTTAACAGTGAATTTTACACGTGTACTCATGGATTTATTGAGATACCAATGAGGGAATACTTGCGGTTTGATCTGAAAGGACTTCATCATTGAACTTTGTATGTGATACTTTGGAGTAACTGCTCATGTTCTTCCATCAGTAATTTGCAACTTATCTTTTTCCGTAGGATATTCCGGGACGTCCCAAGTGACATCACGATAGAAGTGAGTGGAGGGGCGTTTCAATTACATAAGGTAACTTTTCTTGTTCTCAGCAATTTCTGTTTTCGTGGAATTGTTCCAGTTACGGAGAATCTTTACCGGTAAAAACTAATGAAGTAATTTGATAGGTCTTCTCACAGCAAGCATCAAAGTATAACGTCAAATGAAAGGATAATTCTCTTATTCGTTCTTGAAATGAGTAACCAATAAAAGTCTGTTAAATTTGATGATTTTCATAAATTATGTCTGTTGTCTTGTCTTGGAAGGCCTATGTAATTTATGTTCTTTTTAGCAATCATGTCGCACACATTAAACTTGGTTATTTTCTTTTATGTTAACGATGAATAGAAACTTTTCAAACTTATCAGAAACACAATTCAATGGAAGTTTAAATTGCTGTTGAACTTGTAATAGTTATTTCTTTAACAAATGAGGCAAAAACAATGGTCCTAAATCTAGAATTTTGTTTTTCTGATGTTTTTCACTGGACTCTCTTTGTTAACCTTGAATAGACAGCTTTTGTTCTTTTTTTTTTTTCCTTTGCATGTAAGTTCTGTATCTTGAAGGAACTCAAAAATCTCTTGTCATTTATTTTTACAGCTTATTTATATTTAAATTAATAACAAAATATATATTAAAGTACATAATGTATCATACATGTACGTAAAATTAGTTCCTACATATCCTCTATAAATACTTGCAAATAGTTTTCTAATAAATACTTTTTTTTCTAACTAACTGCCCATTTTTGGGTGCCTCTTCCCATATATGATGCAAGGAATAATGAAATTACATCACAATATCTTTTTCTTCCTCGTTTTGATTCTAGTTTCGTATTATGGATCTTGGGTCAGGTGGTTAGAGCACGGACTTTGTTATGAACAACTTACTACGATCTTTTCAGGGAGTAGTTTCTGCGTTTAAAAATCCATTTATCTTTAATGTTTACCTGTCTGGTTGTGTTTGCATCAGACAGATTTGATGTTCTCCTGCATGTTCATTATGGACTGTCATCAGGCTGATTTTACTTAGATGATTAACAAATATTCGTGTCAGACTGATTTGTACCTATATTAGTGATTAATGCACACAAGAAAAGTTCATAATTTTGATGAATCATGTGACAACCACTTTGGCTACCATCTCTTCTCTGTTCATTGATGCCTTTCAGAAAGATTTCTATGGTTAATTGACTGTTCAAAAAATGTGTATTGGATAAATGTTAGCTGCTAACAATGACATATCAAATGAGCTATTTTTCTGTTAATGCACTTTAAAGTGGCAAATCTAAAGCATATCTAGTTCCTCTCTCCCTCTCTCTCTCTGTCTCTTTTCTTTTTTACATATAAAGAACTGGACTATGGTGGTTCTGATAATTTCAGTACAATCTTTAGTTCCCTCTCGTCTCTCGAAGTGGACGAATTCGGAAGTTGGTTGCAGAGCACAGAGATGCTGATATTTCGAGGGTGGAGCTCCTTAATCTACCTGGAGGAGCAGAGACATTTGAGTTGGCTGCAAAATTCTGTTATGGCATAAACTTTGAGATCACATCTGCAAACGTTGCCCAGCTTTGTTGCATATCTGATTACCTTGAAATGACTGAGGAGTTTTCAAAAGATAATCTTGGTTCCCGTGCTGAAGAATATCTTGAGAGTATTGCTTGTAGAAACCTTGAAATGTGTGTTGAAGTTTTGCAACAATGTGAGAACCTTCTGCCTCTTGCAGATGAGCTGAAAATAGTAACCCGTTGCATAGACTCAATAGCCTCAAAAGCTTGTGCTGAACAAATTGCTTCAAGCTTCTCACGCCTAGAGTATAGCAGCTCTGGGAGGCTGCACATGAACAGGCATGCTAAATGTGAGGGGGATTGGTGGATAGAAGATCTCTCTGTACTCCGGATTGACTTGTACCAAAGAGTCATGACAGCCATGAAATGTCGTGGGGTCCGCCCTGAGAGTATTGGTGCATCACTTGTAAGCTACGCTCAGAAGGAGTTGACAAAGAAGTCTAGCTTATGGAATCCATCTAGCCAGACAAAAATTGATCTGCTATCGACTGAACATGAAAAGCTTGTGGTTGAAACAATTGTTAACCTTTTGCCTGTTGAGAAACTAGCCGTTCCAATCAATTTTCTTTTTGGTCTGCTCCGAAGTGCAGTAATGCTTGATTGCTCAGTTGGATGTAGACTTGATTTAGAGAGGCGTATTGGTTCCCAGTTGGATATTGCAACTCTTGATGACCTTTTGATCCCATCCTTCCGGCATGCAGGTGATACCTTATTTGATGTTGACACAATTCATAGGATCTTGGTAAATTTCTCCCAGCATGATGACAGTGAAGATGACATGGAAGATGCTTCTGTTTTTGAGTGTGATAGTCCTCATTCACCATCTCAAACGGCATTATTTAAAGTGGCAAAGTTAGTGGACAATTACCTTGCTGAAATTGCTCCTGATGCAAACCTCAAGCTTTCCAAGTTTATGGTCATTGCAGAGACATTACCAACACATGCACGCACTATTCACGATGGGTTATATCGAGCAATTGATATTTACTTGAAGGTGTGCACAACTTTTCTTTAATATTCGTGTAGGAAGTTGCTTTCTACTAACAAATTAATCTAGGAAGGAGGAAGCACTATTCACATTGTGGAGTGTTTGACTTAGTCTCTCCTTTTTTCAGTAGTGTGAATAACATAAAGGAATTGAAGTTTCCTTGATTTTAAGATGCAAAATTAGCTCATTACGAGTTTTTTGTTTCCCTATATTTTCTTGCCCTCTGATTGTTTGTTGATGTCCAGGCTCATCAGGGTTTATCAGATTCAGATAGGAAGAAGCTCTGCAAACTGATTGATTTCCAAAAGCTCTCACAGGACGCTGGAGCGCATGCTGCTCAGAATGAACGCCTTCCTCTCCAAGCTATTGTCCAAGTGCTTTATTTTGAGCAAATTAGGCTCAGAAATGCATTGTGTTGTTCTTATACTGATGATGACCACAAACCAATGCACCAATCATGGCGGATCAGCAGTGGGGCACTCAGTGCAGCAATGTCTCCGCGTGATAACTATGCATCACTGAGGCGAGAGAATAGAGAACTAAAGCTTGAGCTAGCTCGGCTGCGAATGAGATTGAATGATCTAGAGAAGGAACATGTATGCATGAAGAGAGATTTCCACAAGTCTCATTCACGTAAATTCATGAGTTCTTTCTCAAAGAAAATTGGTAAGCTGAGTTTGTTTGGGCATAGTTCTTCAAGAGGATCCAGTTCTCCCTCAAAGCACTCTCATAGAACAGATTCTAGGGTGATTGAGAGAACATGTGCCAGCACTGAATAGTTAATTCATCTTACATGATTTTTCTTTTCTGTACTTGTTGAGTAATTGCAGGCCATGATCTTACTGGTCTTATTCTAGTTGTATAAGCTCATTTGGCCACCTTGTATATGATTCCATTGAGTTGGTGAGGAACGTCTTGCTTAAAGTTGTAAGTTTTGTTGGGTACAATTTTGATGTTGTTTGAACTTTAATGTATTTAATGAGTTGTTTGACAACTTGTCATGGATTATAGATTTGTAGAAAATGTTCATTTCCAATTTGAGTTTGCTTGACTTGCCTTCCCCCTTGTTCTGTCTATGAACCCCAACACCCCCACCCCAAAAAAAAAAAAAAACAAAAAGATTTTGAGATCTTTAAGCAGCAACGTCAAGGCAACCAAAACTCTTTCTGGATTATTCTGTAACGTTTGGTTCGTTGATTTCTCTTCCCTGAGTGTCACCGCATGATGATGATAACCAGAAATGCTACTGGATTTTGTGTGGAATGATTAAGTCAGTTACACAGAGATCTTAACAACATTTACAATGCAGTTGTACATAAATTGAGAAAAAATGATATCATGAAAACTACTAGACAGAAGATGAGATTATCACTTACAACATAAGCTTCACTTTAGCTGCATGCTATTTGATGTCTAAAGCCAGATACGTGGGAGAGATAGACATCAAGTGCTTTATGCTGCTTTTAAAACAGAATGTCTAGCTATGTGGAAAGCAGGTTTCAGGCGTGTAGGGTGAACGAAATGATTCACGAAATTGCATTGATAGTTAGGAAGAAACCCTCTTGGAGCTGATGTGCTTTTCCTCTGTTGCTCATCATACTTGCCGGGCAAAAGAAAAGAAACTCTAAGTAGGCGCGACTTACGAGGGCTGTCGTGTTTCCTCAAGCAGGATTTTAGCTTGGTTTTCTCTCTGGCAGTCTTGACCTCTATATCACCATTCCTCTTTCTTGAAAATTCTGAATGCTTCTCAGTGGCAATAGAATGATGCTGGTTGTCATAAGACTTTGTTCTGCTTGAAGGTGAAGCCGCAGCTGAATTCTCCTCCTGTTCTTGGTTTAGCCAAGATTCAACTTTAGAATGAGTTATGAACCTCTCCTCATCTTCATGCTCCTGGGAAGCTGTCCAATTATAGTATGTGCTTGGAGGTGACTGCTTTAGGCTTGTGTGATAATTTTGACGGCTCCCGGCGTCTGATTTTGTCCGGTGTAGCTTTGGAAATTTTTGGTCAACATGATTCCTTAAAGACTGCATTTTTCCTGGTCCTGGAGGATGCTGCCCCTCCTTGTGAGCCTTTAGCAACTGATAGATTGTGCGGTTTGGAACAATGAAATACACTTGTCCCAGATCTAAGATGGACTTGGGATTAACCACGATCCACGGATATCGGAACACATCGGGTCGAGCAACAGAGTGCCTGGGATTCTTCTCCAGGACTTCTGCTGCACTTACAGGTTCTTTGTAAATCTCAACGTGCCTTCCTGGGTGCACCAACTTGAGCACATCCTTCTCTTTTGCTATAGACCCCATTTGTTTTAAGTTTTTGAGGGAGTTGATATTCAAACTCTGAGATGGTGAGGAAGAGAAGATAGAAGAACAGGTTCACAGACTTATATATCTTTCATTAATGAAGTGACATTGCGTTAGTCCCAAGGGCCTGCAGAAGTATACAGGGATTGTTCGTTGTCAATATTTGAACTTCTTATGATTATCTCCTTAAAACCTGAAAAATCTAAAAAAGATTTGTGTCATTTTCATATTTTCGTATAGGTTTCTATCTGTATGTCCTTCCCTGTGTTTTATATGAACACAGACTTCAGGTATGTGATGGCCTACAAAAGTAACGCTTTTGTTGACCTCATCTCAAAAGGGCTAGCTCAGGTCAACCACTGTGAATTTATTAAAAATATTTTTAAAAAAAAATTGAAAATATAAATAATTAATTTTTTTAAACTTGGTCTAAATTTAGGTTGCTTAAACTCAGACTTATCCAAGGCTCAACTCTTTTAAATAAAACGATGTTGCTTTGCTTAGAATAATTGAGCCTCGAGTTAATATAAATTATCATATTAAAAATAAATAAATTTAGGCCAATAGGTAAAATATTGTCATCTCTAATTCCTCTCGGTACAAGGGTTTTTGACTCTTTTTAAGTCAAAATATGGCAAACACTCAATGGTTACTTCCTTAATTAAAACCAGGTTTGGTATTTTTAAAAAATGGACTTTTAGTTTAACTCGTTTTCAACTTCTTCCTTGTGTTTTAACAACAAATATTTTTCATGTGTACTAACTCTCAAATGTCATATATCCAATTAATAGGCTAATAGACAATTTATTTTCCTATCTTGAGAGCTTTGGAGTAATTGTTAAAGTTACTCTTTTGTTATTAAAGGATCACAAGTTTAAATCACAGAATTAACCTTTTGTAAAATTATAAAGAAAAGATTACGTATATTATGACTGCCTCTAAACTCCCACAAAACAGGGAGTCTTGAATTTAAAAAAACATAAATATTATAGGCTTTACTAGCACATTAAATAGGAGTCAACCATGGTCTAATTGAATGATGTTACAAAGAAGTTTAGGAGGGTCCCATTATGACAAACTTGAAGGTTTCTTTTCTTTTTCTTTTTTTCTTTTTGTGTGTAAACAACATGGAACGGTACATGTTGTATTGGAACTCTCAAACTCGCAAGGTTTTGGCAAAGTCTTCCGATTTCCAACTTCCAATTTGCAGGCTACATGGATTAATCCAACTTCCAAGATTAGGAGTGTTATTGTGATGAGTATACTAAAAAACAACCAATTAGTCTTGGAGGATAACGTAATCAATCCAATAACACTTCTTAAAACCGTTCCTTTCGTATGATCATGAAGACCGTCTTTCTAT
>JAOQMM010000009.1:10243011-10261952 GCA_027563515.1 Erythroxylum platyclados | reverse complement strand
CAGTAGATCAAGGAAGGGTTTGGTGTTTGTGACATTATCAGTTTTATCTTATTAAATATTAAAATTACTAGAAAAATATAAGATCAACTTAATAATTGGATTTTTATTCTGTATAATATTAGAACATCACCAATTCATTTCTGCGTGTGTTGTGGTCGTGACATTAGCTTTACATGTTGCTTTCACTTTGAAAAGAAAATCCACACACACAGAGAAAGTAAGAAACAGGCCCTAAACGAGGAGCATTTATAAAACGTGTACTTAAGATTTGAATGATAACTTTGGATATGTACTGTGATGTGTCCATTATTGCAAGTTGCAAGGCTCCCAAGTGCGTACATAAATTGCTGGTTCGATCTTTTGAGTGTGCAATAATCAACGGACAAAAAGACTTTTTATTGAGGAAATCCATGCTTACATTTTTATCTAAATTAAATAGTAGATAAGCTTTAAAAAGAATAATTTGCTCTCTCTAATCAATTAACTTATTAATTATTTATATATCATTCACATTAGTAGATCGCATGCACTTGTTTTTTTCTTTCAGTAAGTTGGCAAAATTTAGTCGTTTTTCATGTGCACGGTACTAATCATAGTCAAAAAAGTGACTAAAAGAACTTCATTGATAAAATTTCTGATGATTCAGGCAGCTCTCCAGCTCCTATGAAAATTTTATGCCAAAACTCCATAGTATCGTATGCACTTGAATTGTTGACATGGTCCACTTGTTGTGGTACCATGGAGTTTACTAGTGGAGAAAACGGAAAGTGCGGAACTTGTGGATCAGCTCCAACTACGCTCGAATTGTCAGTGTACAGCACTTCTGACCAGAAACTATAGTCCATTTCTGGAAAATCTTCCATCAGCTCCTCCTTCATGAACGTGTTATTATCGATGGTTGTATCTCCTGTGCTCACCGACGAGCAGATGTCACTTGAACATCGTTGTGGTGAGCTTGTTCCGTATTGATACATAGCCTCGGATTCTGGTGGATTTGATGACAAGTTCAGAAACTCTGGTTCAGTTTTAGATTCATGTTTAAACTTGGACGTATATGTGGAACGTTGATTAACTTGTGGAGCAGAACGACTCTGCTTCAGTCTCTTCTTCAAGTGGGTGTGCCATACGTTCTTTATTTCGTTGTCTGTTCTTCCCGGTAATCTTGCTGCAATTGCAGACCATCTGCGGAAGAAGCCAAAGTGGAAATCATTAGTTTTGTTCAATCGCATGGTAAAGAACCTCTCCAGTCCCAGCATTTTCATCACATGTAGTGAAGTTATAGAAAATACAGGTTGATCGATCAAATGGCAGCTAGACGAAACTGCATAGTCCAGAGTGTCTTATCTTGAGAACCATATGCATTATTCAAGTTGTTGGAGTCAATTAACACCCAAAATCAATGTTTGGAAACAACGAACTCTAACTGAGACCATAGGTTGAGTCCAGACTTGGTATCCAAGGAAGATGGCATTGAGAGGTTTATTTTTGGACCAGTCACTATAGATTCTGCAACCAGTAAACCGAGATCGGAAACTTAGGAGTACATACCTATTTCCTAACATTTCATGCAATTGGATGATAGTGTCTTCTTCTTCTCTGGTGAAATTCCCTCGTTTAATGTCAGGCCTCAGGTAATTAGTCCATCGGAGCCGGCAGCTCTTTCCGCACCTCAGCAAGCCTGAGAGAAAGATGAAAACAGGGACAAAATTCAGAACCGAAACTACTGCTGCTGCTGTCCAGAAACTTTTCTATTTCAATGTCATACAGATAGAGAGAGATGTGACTCACCAGCTTGTTTTGGAAGTGCCCGCCAATTTTCATGGCCATAGAGTTGAATGTAATTGACGAGTATATTATCTTCTTCAGGAGTCCAAGGACCCTTCTTCAACCCCATCTTCTCACAGCAAGGAGCTCTCCCCATGGTTCTCGTTTCCCTTTCGAAGAACAGGATATACAAAACCTATACTCCAACGAAGCATAAAATGAAAAGTAAGACCACAAAGGGTTATACATTTATATACGCACTATAGTAGGAGTATAATGACAAGCATGCCGATATGTCTGAAAATTCAAAGTATACAACTTCGTTTTCAAAAAAGCAGAATCCGCCTACTGTTTCAAGGAAATCTCCTGTTTTTCTTTATTTTTTTTCTTTGTTGGTGCAAATGATATGGTCAAATAAAACGTGGAAAATTGCCTAAAAGAACAATTAAGAATTTCAACAGTGACTGCACTTCAAGTAGATTAATCTGTAATAGTAGAAAAATTAACCCATCCTCTTCAACTTTATCAACTGACCTTTTTACAGTTTTAACTTTTACCCTCATCTCAAAATTGGGATTTGAATTGGGACAAGGTAGATTATTGCTAAAATTAAATCTAAATTAAAAGGATGACTTAACGTAAAGAGCTACAATAGTTTGTGTATACTTGATTCAACTAGTGGTGCGAGAAAGTCAAGTTGCTTAGGATAAGAATGATGTTAAGGAAATTTAATTTTTCACACAACAAAACTGATGTGACAATGTCCATTATATACTACCACTCATCCTCGAATTTGGACTAATGAAGTTTTGTACGAATAAATTGAGTATTAAGGAAAGTTATTTGATAATTATAATTGAAAATGTTAATACATGTTTAATATATATATATATATATACGTATATATATAACAAAAACATTTGTAGCAAAATTGACATTGAATGGAGTCTTTGACATTTGGTATATAAATAAAAATTGAGCATCCATCATCAGTGTGAAAAAGAGTCAAAGAAAGAGGCGTAGTGGCTTGCACCTATTGTGCAGGCCAAAAGTAATGCTACTTTTGGGGGATGGTTCATTGGTCATGGCTGGCTGCTTACTTGGTAAATAAACACTGTAATTCTCAAATTATTTTACCTGCCAAGCGAAAGCCTGCTTTTAATCGATAGGTCAAAACAAAAGTGACCTTGGTCATCTTAGAGAAGTTCATTGTTGCTTTCCTATACGTTTGACGCGGAAGGTCGACATCAGACGTTAATTTTTTAATATTATTATCAGAACTTTTTTAAATATAGAATTGCTTTATGTATTTGTTTATTTGCGTGCAAGTACATTTTAATCTGATTTCACCTTTAGAAATTCAAGACTAGAAGTGACATTATACCTTCTTTTTCCTTGTATTAGATTTGACATATTGTCCTTTGAAATAGCGTCAACATTTTAGCTTTGAATTCTTGAAAACATAAGTTTAGGTGGAGTTTGAAAAATAGATTGGTTGTGGTTTGTTAAATATACTCTATTTCAAATTTTATATTAAGGTTAACGCAATGCTAATGGCCCACTTATCAACGGAGTTGAAAATTAAGAAGATAATAAATTTATTTATTAAAAGAATCAAAAATTTGAAAGTTAATAAATATATCTATTAAAAGAGATAGAAACTGAAAAGTTAATAAATATGTTTCAAGATGTTCATGTATATCAAAATGATTTTTAACACATTTATGTTGTGAAAACTGAAAAGAAAAAAAAATTGAAGTTGAGTTTCTTATTCTAAATTTCAAGCTTGACTGAATATAATTAAAGAGAAGTTCGGTTCCGACCATCAATTGGGCAGTCTAATAATTCTATTTTGATATTTTTAAGGAGAAGAAAAGAATATGTTCTTTTATATTCTTTATTTGCATTTTTTTTTGGATGTGCACATTTATTGAAGTTAAAGGATGATAAATATATACACATGCATATTAGACCTAATAAAAGAAAATTTTGAAATCAATTTGTTAGAGATATATGCTAACATCTTTACTAATAACGATATATTTTATTAATATAATTAGATCTATAAAAAAAGAAAAATTGATGATTTTTGGAGAGTATAATTTTTAAATTTTTTTAAACTTTAAAATGAGTAAGATAAAATCTCATTTAGGATGCTTTTTAACAAAACTAAGTTGTAGTCTCCTCTAATTATATTAGAATGGATGAGTATTTATCTAAAAGTATATGCTAAAAAATTAAAAAAAGATAATTATTGTGATATTTTCGTAATATTTGATATTTCTTTAAAAGAAAGGGTACATGTATTGATATATCATATCTTTATCCACTATACATAATAGTCGACTCCTCTTTTAGCACTTAAAAGATTTACTATTTGGCATTAGATATTTATGTAATAACTAATAATTTATATATTATGTACAAAATTTTTTAATTAAATTAATTTAAAATAATTTGACAAATGTTTGTTATAGTAAATAATAAAAATTTTGTATAAGAGAAATGAAGTATATAAATTCGAATTGAATATTAATTAAAAAACATATAGTTACTTTAATGACCCATACAATAGGCATAAGCATAACCTTAGCTTAGTACATACTAAAAGAGAAGAAGATCCTAACAATTATAATTTAAAAAGTCATAACTTTATAAACTTTATTTATTTCAATTAAATCTTATCAAACGTATGTGAAAAGTTATTTCAACATAATATGACTTCTGAACCTAATATTATAACAAAATAAGTAAAAAGTTAATTTTAAATATCAATTTTTTAATTATCATTATTATGACAATTTAATTATATTGATTAAGACTATTACATGGATGTTATATGACATACTATACTAATGCAATCCAATTTATGTATGGTTAATCATCCTATTATTATCTAATTTGAATCTTCAGGTTTTATTCTTCAAATATCTTTTTTTATATTATTTGTAATAAATTTCCTAATTTTAAATTTTTTCAACTAATTCTTGTTAGTATCCTTTTGACATAAATTGTAAGACAATCCGTATCAAAATTTCACAAATATCATTTTTATTCTTTATATAGGATATTATTCTTTGTTTTTTCATTTTTACATAGGATATTAAAATTTTCTCTTTATATAGGATATATGGTTATTTGGTATGATATTTTATTCACTATTAACATGGTGAGTAAAAAATTGCATTCTAAATCTATATGCATTGACACTACCATAGAGCAATTAGAAGGTATGATGATATGTTTTGAGAAATATAAAAACGAAAGGTTTGCCTTTAGTATGAATATTATCAAAAGTCTTGCATACGAGATGAATGTAGCGCTTACATTTCTAGCTAGACGTTGTATTGTTAGGAAAAGACAATAACAATAACAACAATAACTCCAGTAACAATGTTGCTAACTCGTGAGGTCTGGGGAGGTCCAATAGTACGCGGCCTTACCCCTAACTAGTAGAGAATTTGTTTTCAAATGACCTGCATGAAGAAGAGAGAAAGAAAGAGAAAATGAAAATAATAATAATAATAATAATAATAATAATAATAATAACAACAACAACAACAACAACAACAACAACAAAACAAAAACAATAAATAAATAATAATAATAATAAGAAAATCAATAATATTAATAATACTGATAATAATAATAATAAACATAATAATACTAATAAGAATAATAAGAATAATCATCATCATCATCAACAACAACAACAACAATAATAATAATAATAATAAAAGCTTAGACTAGATCTCTAAGAGATAACTACTACCTATTTGCATGTATAGGCTAACTATAAGAGGGAAGATTTAAAAGACTTATGAAAACTAAAGGGATCTATTTACGAGGGATCCTTTATTCAAATCCTAATATGCCAGAGTTTTCTATTGTGGGTCATCAGGGTCGTTCCTAGAATTTTATAGGCCCTGGGTAAAGTAAAAAAAGGGCTCATATTTTTGCTTATTTTTGGGCTCTTATAAAGAATAAAAGGAAGCAAAATATGGGCATTTTTGTTGTTCTTTATAAGGTCGAGAATGAGCCCTATTTTACTTCATTTTATTTTTTATGAGAGTAAAAATAGGCCCTGTTTTACTGTTTATGAGGATGGGCCTTGGGCTGGTGCCCAGGCTACCCTTTCCCAGGGTCGGACCTGTAGGTCAGGTCTTTGGTAAGTTCTAATATTGTCATATCATTCCTGTTCACCTCTCCCCAATTATCTTCTCGCATCTTTTGACTGGAACGTCTGGGTGTCTCCTCTTAACATGTTTAAACCACTTAAGTCTTGTCTCTCTTAATTTGTCAATAATATTAGTCACCTTTAATTTGTCCCTTATCATTACATTCTTGACCTTATCTCTTATAGTAAGGTCACACATCTAATAGAGCACCCTCATCTCCGCCACTATTAGCTTAGGACTATGCACTTGTTTGATGGGCTAACACTCTGACCCATAGAGCATGATCGGCCTAATCGTTGAATGATAAAATTTACCTTTAAGCTTGAGTGGTATCTTCTTATCACATAAAAATTCTGATGCACTTCTCCATCTAAGCCACTCTAATTTTGATCCGGTAAACTATGTCTTCATCAATCCTCCATTGCTTTGAATGATAGATCATAGATATTTAAAGCACTCCTTTTGCGGTATAACTTCTGAACCACTATATACCTCAACGTCAGTGTCCACCCTATGTCCCAAAAAGTTACACTCCACATACTGAGTCTTAATCCTACTCAATCTAAAACCCTTTGAATCTAACGTTTCCCTCTAAAGTTTAAGCTTGGCATTGATCCTCTTTTTTGTTTCATCCATCAAAACAATGTCAACAGCAAACAACATACACCATGGCACATCCCATTGGATATTCATAGTAAGCTCATCAATCACTATTGCAAATAGAAATAGGCTTAAATATGAGCCTTGGTATAGCCTAATATCTATAGAAAAATGCTTTATATCTCCTCATATCATCCTTACTCTAGTTTTTAAACCTTCATACATGTCCCTAATAATTTGTATATAAGTCATAAGGACCCCTTTTACTTCCGAACACCTCCACAATACTTCCCTTGCTACCCTATTATATACCTTCTCTAAATCAATAAAAATTATGTATAGGTTACGTTGTCTTTCCCTGTAATATTTTATTAGCCTTCTAAGGAGATGCAAAGAGCTTCTGTCGTAGACCTTTCTGACATGAATCCAAATCGGTTTTCCGAGATAGAAGCATCCTTTCTCACTCTTTTCTCAATCATCTTCTCCCATAACTTCATGGTGTGACTAAGTAATTTGATGTATTTATAGTTGTTACAGCTTTGGATGTCCCTTTTGTTCTTTTATAAAGGAATTACCATACTAAATCTCCACTCTTCTGGCATTTTGGTAGACTTAAGGATCATATTAAAAAGATTGACTAGCCAAGTAACACCCTTTTCTCCTAAGCTCATCCACACCTCTAAAGGTATCTCATCAGGCCCTACTACCTTACCACTCTTCATCTCCCTCAATGTTTTCTTAGTCTCATCCTTTGTAATCTGTTGGCAGTAAGTGAAATTACGAAACCTCTCAGATGAGCTAAGGTAACCGAAAAAGATGATATCCTCTACACTTTCATTAAAAAGGCTATAAAAGTACCTCTGCCATCTCCTCTTGATGTCATTTTCAGCTATAAGCACCTGCCCTACCTCATCTTTTATACAATGAACTTGATCAAAATCTCTTGCTTTTCATTCCCTAGCTTTAGACAACTTGAAAATATCCTTTTACCTAGATTTAGTATCCAATTGTTGATATAGTTTCTCGTAAGCTCTACTTTTAGCCTTTGATATTATCAACTTTGCCTCTTTCTTTGCCAGTTTATACCTTTCTCTATTAATAATTGTCTTTGCCTCTGTGGTATTATCCACCAGAGCTTTATAGGTAGCCTTCTTGAACTTAACTCTTTCTTAAACATCTTCATTACACCACCAAGACTTCCTCTTACTACCCCTTGGCCTTTTAGAAACACCTAATGTCTCTAAAGTTATATTCCTTATAAGAGTTGTAACTCTCTACCACATCTAGTTAACATCTTCTACCAAATTTTATTCTTCTCCATACATTACTCTATCCCTAAATTGTTTCACCATATCCCCTTTCAAATTCCACCATCTGATTTTGGTACACCTCTTAGGACTTCTGTTCTTACTCCAACCCTTGATATAAAAAGATCACCTTACAATTTTTACAGATAGATCGATCACTTCGTCTTATAAGGAAGTCACTAGGTGCTCTTTGTTTTTCTTGAAAAAAGAGTTAGCTATCACCAAATCAAATGTTACAACAAAATCCAATAAAGTGGTCCCACTAGCATTCCTTTCACTATACTCGAAAACCTCATGAATTCTTGAGTAAATCTAAGGTTGCTCCTTATTAGGGGTATTTGTAGAAAAACCTCATTTAGATCTTCCCAGAAATGATGCTTACGTTGTTTGTCTAACCCTATTTAAGGTGTATGGGCACACACCATATTCATAACAATGTCTTTCACCACAATCTTTAAGAACACAATCATATCATTAGTCCTTTTTACCCCCACAACATGGCTTAGCAACCAAGATACCTACCCCATTCTGTCATCTCGAGCTCCCTGAATACTAAAGTTTAAGCCCATTAATCTCTTTTGCTTTATCCCCCGTCCACTTTGTCTCTTGCACACATGATATATGAATCTTATGCTTGTCTAAAGTCTCCACCAATTCTAAAGATGTCCTCGTAAGGGACCCCATGTTCCCAGAACAAATTCGTAATTTGTCAACATCTTTTCTTCTTCTAAACCTGAAACTCACCGAAGGACTAACCCTTGTACTCTCAGAGCTCAAAGCCACCACTCCTGACTTGAAGCCTAATACAAGTTAAGGAAGACACGCCTAACAAGCCCCTAAACGACTCTAATAACACTCAAGGAAGAGAAGTAAGATTGATACTGAATCACATAAGGGTTTTGCAATAAACGGGTATGAGAACCACCAAAACCCCCAATCGCACAACAATCTAAAATAGACAATCCAAAATTAAACCACTAATAACAACTAGATAATTATAGAATGCTAAAGCATGATTCTAAATCATTAAAAAAACTAGTAACTCACAAGTATCTGTAGCATAGAAGAAAAATATTTGAGATACTAATTACTTAGGGAAAGAAAATAAGCATACTGATATGATTTGTTATAGATGCAACACACCCCTTTGTATTTACAATAAGTGAGGATTTCTTTATAGTTATTTACTTTCTAGTTGTTGTGGATACGGTAATTGCTTCGTTGAACAATATAATATAACAATTGACAACATTTAAAAGTAATTTTGGATTCTTATTTGATTCAAAGAAGTTGAGGTTGTTGGATGATAATGAACTAAGAGAATGTTGCACTAATTTTACAACTATTTTTCTCATGATAATATGTTGGATGTGGATTGAGATGGTATTTTTTATGAATTAAAAGTATTACAAATGACTTTGCAAAAAATGTTAATGTTATTAAATGAAAATTTTGAATTCGTTAAAGCTGTAGATTGTTACCAAAATATTTCAATTGCTTTTCGAATTCTATTAACTTTACTTGTGATTGTAGCATAAGTTCAGAGAAGTTCTTCAAAATTAAAATTATTGAAAACTTACTTAAGGTCATCAATGTCACAAAAAAGGTTGAATGGTTTAGCTACTTTATATATCAAAAAGGATATGTTGGACAATATTAATCTTGATACTATTATTAATGATTTTGTATTTAGAAATGTACAGAGAAATTATTTTTCATGATCATATGTGTACTCGTTAGTGCAATTCTCATGGTGTTTTGCAATATGATATTGTTCTTAGTTGCTCCTACTATTATTTTGTTATTAGTGCTACTATTTTTAGTAATTTTATTATTATTGACATTTGCAAGATACTGTTAGTTATTGTTATAATTATTCAATATTTTGTTGAGTATGTAAACTTATGACTTAAGTCACTTATGTATGAATATTAAATTTTAATAATAAAAATATGCTTTAAAGTTTACATACTTGTTTATTGTTGATTCATTGGGGGCCATTCTTTTTACTTTCCCCCAAACCTATAAAATGTTAGGAACGAACCTGAGTTAATGGTAACAAATTTTCAAAATATAGTTAATTTTGCAATACTAGTAAAAACTTTAAATACTCAAATTTTTAAATTTTTGAGAAAATAGTCTGACATTAAATTCTCTGTTAATGTCATTGATGTGATATGCTATGTTATATTAATGATTTGGTTACGTATTCAATTTTTTCATGTAGTTATGTTATAATTTATTAAATTTAGAAAAAGAAAACCCTTATTTAATGAATGTGCTTGGATAAGAACAAAAGCATCTATCAACAGTAGGACTCCCGTCATATTTGGCATTTTGGCTAGGGTAATAGAGGAACTTTCACCCTTTTAAAGGTTATGCCTCATATATTCTTTTTACTAAGCATATGTTCTAAGATGTTACAAGTTCAAGCTAGTGCATGTTTTGGACTTGTATATCAACAATATGACTAGAGTATTGCTACTGACAGTCACTGAAATGCTCAATTTATGTCACTTACATCTTGGCGACAACTTTTTCCCATATGAGATCCTATCAAAGTATGACAATAAGGTATTTTTAGTGTATTTGGATATTTCTGGGAATGAATTAGTTGGTCATATTCCATCGAAAATTGGTAATACATTAGGTATTATAATACCTATGATGGTGGGTTACCTTTGGAGATCAGAAACTTGTCAGAATTGGTGAGGTTTGACACTGCAAACTGGGCATTAATTGGTGAAATAATGTCAGAGATTGGGAAGTTGCAGAAGCTTGCCTTTGTTTCTTGAAGTGAATGCACTTTTTGGGTCGTTAATAATGCATCTTGGTGCCTTAAAGAGCTTGAAGTCCATGGATTTGTCTAAAACTTGAAAGATAAGACGAAGAAGAATTAAAAATAATTCTACTTATTAGTTACTTTCTTATAAATGTACTAGTTATAGTGTACAATAAGGGAAGAAATATCAACAATTAATCCTATAACTATAATTATCCTACAGTTATAATTAAGAGTCTAAGAATATATTTACAATTGTACAATCCTAACAATTATAGAGAAAAATCTCAATTCTCCCCCTCAAGTTGGTGCACAGATGTCATGCATGCCCAACTGGCTAAGCAATTTTGAAACACAGACTTTGCGAACCTTCCAAACCATGCTCTTGCAGACTACTTTAGCTTGTATAATGATTTCTTCAATCTACAACCTTTTTACTATGCCTTTCTAGTACCATACAACTTGGTGGAAGCTCTATATATTTCTTGAGACAAGTCACCATGCAAAAAGGCATTCTTTACATCAAATTGTTACAAAGGACAATCCTAGTTTACAGTTAGGGACAATAACACTCTAATAGTTTTGAATTTAGATATGGGAGTAAATGTCTCCGTGTAATCAATCCCATAGGTTTAGGTGTACCCCTTTACCATCAAACTTGCTTTGGTGTTATCTGCATTGTACTTTACAATGTAAACCCATCATCCAACTGGTTTCTTTCCTGGTGGGCATTCAACAATCTCCCCTTTTTTTTTTTGTAAAGAGTTAATTTCCTCATTCATTGTAGCTCTCCACCTTGGAACCTCTAGAGCTTCCTGCACACAGTTAGGAATAAGTACAACAGATAATTGATTTATACATGACCTATTTAATTATGAAATATTATTATTTGACATATAATGACCCGTGCGATATTTAACTCTACTTGAAATTTTAGGTTCATATGTAGGCTTAGGAATACCTCTAGTAAGACGCTCCAGTAGTTAGTTTATGGGCAGTTTAGGGTGACGAATAAGAACATCCTTATTAAACAATTGGTGTGGTATATTAGTTAGAGTCTCAACTTCAACATTTGATGGACGAACATCCTCCTCTTTAATAGTATCTTCTTGGCCAATATCCTCTGGGTCAATAGCCCCTTTTTGCTCCTCTTCATGTTACAACTGATTGTTAACAACATCACTAACATCATTACCATATGAAAAATGACATTCACTTTGCACCCCCCTAAAGTTTGTAATTGAAAGTTCTAATTTCCTTCAAGTACTCCCCCTAAAGCTTAGACTCAGAGAAATACATTGTATCTTCATGAAAAACTAAATCCATTGTGATGAACATATGTTTAGTTGGAGGATCATAACATCGGTACCCATTTTGGTTTGTAGCATACCTAAGAAAAACACCCCATAAGGCTCGTGGAGCTAGCTTGTTGAGTTGATGTTTATGGATATGCATAAATGCCATACATCCAAGAATATTATGAGGCAAATTTGGTATTGGTGGAGCACTTACAATATTAGTAAGGCCTTAAAATGGTGTTTGAAATTCAGTAGAGCAGGAGGGAGTTTGATTAATCAAATATGTAGCAAAAGAGAGAACTTCTCCCCATTAAGTCAATGGCATATGAGCTTGAATTAATAAGGCATGAACAACTTCTAACAAATGTCAATTTTTTCTCTTAGCTACCCCATTCTAATGGGGTGTATCCACGCAAGTAGTTTGATTAATAGTACATTATGCATCCAAATAATGTTTCAATTCAACACTCTAATATTCTCCACCATTATCATTGCAAAGAACTTGAACTGTGCATAGTACTGAGTTTGAATGATCTTATGGAATTTTTGGAACAATAAAATCACTTCTCTCTTGGATTTTATTAATGAAAACCAAGTCATCCTCGTACAATCGTCAAAAAAGTAACAAATCAACGAGACCTACCCAAAGCTAGAATTTTGGATAGACCCCATACATTAGAGTGAATAATCATAAAGAGCAAGGGAATCTTATTTAAAATTAATTTAAATGAAGTTCGATAACATGTTGCAAGTTCACAAACATCATAGTGGAAACTAGAGACTTTAATTTTTTCAAACAAACTAAGAAATCATTTTTGGAGATACCTAAAATATACATTCCCCAAACGTCGATGCCACAACCAGAGTTTAGCTTTATTTTTCTCCACCTTTGAGTAATCCATAACAAAAACTTGATGCAACTTGTCTAAACTTCTTAATTTTAGGTCCATATAATACAACTTCCTTCTCCTAATACTACAACTAATCCTTTACTTTGTTTGGATTTCCTCACAGAGAAAAAAGTTAGGCCAAAAGATTACAACGCAAGATAAGGCCATTGTTATTTGAGAAAAAAACAAGAGGTTATAATCTAAGGACGGAACAAATAAAATGGAATCCAAATTTAGAGTAGTTGTGAGAATTAAAGACCCTTCACCAAAAATTGGGGCTTTGTCACCATTGACAATAGAAACAAACTTTTGTAAGGACTCTGTGAGTTCAATAACATGTCTAAAATCAAAGGTTATATAATTTATAGCACCATAATCAATTATCCATGTACTATTAGAAATAGATATAGAAAAATTAAAAGTCTTATCAATATTATTTGTAGTTATTACTAATGAAAAAGTCTTCTCAATGGCATCATCATTGATTTTGGTCTTAGCAATAGCAACAGTTGGAGTTTTCTTGAAATTCTTCTTTCAAGTGCCCGATTATAGTCCCACCAATCTGGATATCCTATAAGTTCATAGCAGTGATCTTCAGTATATCCATTTTGGTTGAATGAGTGCATTTGTATGTAAACTTTTCACCACTAATGATTGTCTTTAATTTGTTTCCAACCACCATAGCAACAACTTCAGGGTTTCCATATTCTCTTTTCAACATTTTGCGACATATTGCCTCTTGCCGAATCAATGTATAACATTCTTCTAGAGTCAAAATTGATTCCTTCCTAAGAATCTCTCCTCAGAAACATCATCTAAACTTTTTAGGAATATATGCACCCTTAGTTGTTCAATCCAATTTTGATATGCTTCAACATCTTTAAGATCCTTTATGACAAATTTGTCCCGATGACCTAGTTCTTGAAAGACTTTAGTTAACTCTTCATAGTATTTATAGAGATGTCTTTGACTTTGTTTTGTAGTGAACGCCTTTTGGTTTAGGGCAAAAAACTAGAATTCATTGCTTCCATCGTGGAAAGTTTTTACTAATGCACTCCAGATTTGATAGGTTGTGGGTAATCATAAGTATTGCTTCATAATCTCTCGACTAAATGACATCACCAACCATCTTTTAACTTTTTGATTTTTAGCATACCACTTCTCATACACATCTTTAGATTCTGCAGTTGGCTTTGTTTTTCCATAGATATAAGAGAGTTTCCCACTTTCAACAATATACATCTCCATTAGTTGTTACCAAACGTCATAATTTGATACAGAAAGAATGATTCATGCATTAAAAGCTCCTTCGGATTGAACGACAATAGGAATAAAATTTTCACTCATCTTCAAAAGGTTTTATACGCTCTAAGACTAACTTAAAAGATGAGATGAAGAAGAAGGAAAAATAATTCTATTCATTCCTACTTTCTCATAAATGTACTAGTTATAATGTACAATAAAATAAGAAATCTCAACAATTAATCCTATAACTATAATTAGGAGCCTAAGAATATATTTATAGCTACAAAATCCCAACAATTATAGAGAAAAATCTCAACACTAACAACATGCTTAGAGGAGAGATTTCAAGTAGTTTTAATTAATTAAAGAACCTAACTTTGTTGAATCTTTTTAGAAACAAGCTACACGAAGCGATACCAGAGTTCATAAGTGATTTGTCAGAGCTTCAGGTGTTACAGTTGTGGGAAAATAATTTTACTGGAAGTATTCCGCATATGTTAGGTACAAATAAGAATCTTGAGATTGTAGATCTCTCATTAAACAAACTAACTGGAGCTTTGCCTTTTAAGTTGTTTTTTGGTAATTAGTTACAAACATTGATTACTTTAAGTAACTTTTTGATTGGTTTGATTCCAAAATCTCTTGGTAAATGCCAGTCCTTGAATAGGATTTAAATGGGAGAGAATTTTCTTAATGGGTTGATAATAAAAGGGATTTTTAGGTTAAACCTCTTGATTAAAAATGACTTGCTATATAATGATTTAAATGGGAGAGAATTTTCTTAATGGGTTGATACTAAAAGATATTTTTAGGACCTCTTGATTAAAGATGAGTTGCTAGATAATCGTCTTGCCAGAGAGTTCACCATAGCTGATTATATTACTGTCAATCTATACCAGATTAGTCTTTCTAACAATCAGTTATCTAGGTGTTGCCTCCTAACATTGGCAACTTCTATGGAGTTCAAAAGTTAATTTTTAATGGAAAGAAGTTCTCTGGTCCAATCCCACGTGAGATTGGAAGGTTACAATAACTTTCAAAGATGGACTTTAGCCATAGCAAGTTTTCAACTATTGTTGATCGTAGTAGGAATGAATTGTCCAGAGGGATTCCTGCTGAAATTACTAGCATGAAGATCTTAAATTATCACAATCTATCAAGAAACCATGTTGTTGGTAACATTACCTTGTCACCTCATGAAAAAAAAATTGAACACATGGCAAAATTGTTAATAGAACTTGGTATGTCACGTCAGTAATATTAATAAAGAATTTAACGTCAAGTTATTTTCGTAACAAATTAAAAGTTAGAGCATTTTAATGTTATTTTCTAAAGTATCAGGCTAGTATTATAAAATTAAGTAAAGTTTGGGATTCTTTTACAAATAACCCTTTAGATCATCATAACAACTTAGATTTTATATTTTTGTAATAGTTTATTCTTTTATTTTGGTTTGTTGTAACCATACTTTATCTTTTACATTTATTTAACTTCTTTTGTGTCAAGTGTACCTATTTATAGTTAATGAAATAATAGGTTCAATATTTTCATATGATATCAGTGCATTAAATGCTTCATCAAGTTCTATCGTTCTTTTTTCTTTTTCCTTTTTAATCCAACCATGGTAATTACTATTACAATAACAACTTCTATCGTGCAATTAAACATATTAACTCACTTTCTTATTAAGCTTACTTCTATTAATTTTCTTGTTTGGAGAAAACAACTTCAATCGACTTTCATTGGTCTTAACTTGCTAGAATACGTCGATGGTATTCTAGTTACACCACCAAAATTTCTTGATAGCAAGAGAAAAGAAAATCAATCTAGCTTGCACTATCTGATATCAATAAGATCAAAATTTTATTAATGAAATCTTTGGTAGCTATTAGATACCATTCAACTAATAATCTCCTCAGTTGAATCTTTCAAAGAAGCTTGGGAGCGGCTTACTTATAACTATGCAAATTCTTTGTGATCCAAAATTATCTATCTCAAAGCTAAGCTCATTAAGACCCTAAAAGACACCAAATTAATTACTGAATTCCTTTATGAAATGTGATGCATTGCTAATGAATTGGCTCTTACTCAAAATTTAATTTGTGAAGATGGTCTCATTGTTCATATCATCACCCAATTAGAAGATGAGCTCAATCTTATTTTCACAACCATCAAAGTTCGTAAATCAATAATTGTCTATTCAGAATCATTTGATAAGTTAATTGATTTCTAGATAATATTAAAAGATTAAGACTCGACATCTCTTTCTATTCTTGCCACAAAAAATGTAACTTAAAAGCAAAACTTTAAAGCATAATAGGTTTACAAATCACCTTAAGCAACTTCAAATCAAATTCAAAGATATATTTCTATTGCAAATCCCAAGGTGGCTATGGTGGAAATATTACTCATTTATGAAAAAAATTAGAATGGCAACCGATCATATCGACTATATTTATTTTGCTATTTTTGTGAAATTACATGTTATAATATACATGATTATAGGAAGCTTACTAAATTCTTGAAGAAGAGCAGTATATATGTTAATAACTCTCAGCCTACAGATGCATTTTTGAGTCTAATAGCAAACGTTACCACCACCTCTATAGTTCTTGAGCTACACAACAACCTTGGTTATGTGACAGTGGAGCATCATACCATGCAACATCCAATTTATTTGCTTTATAAACCTATTTTAACTATAGGGTCCAAATAAGATATTCTTGGGTGATAGTAAAATTCTTTCTATTTCATATTCTGTTCACATAAAGATTAATACATCCCACTAAACACTTTCTTTACTTAATGTCTTGCGTGTTTCACATTTATGCAACAATTTGATTTCGATAGCATAATTGTGAAAATCTAACTAAGTTTCTGTTCACTTTTGCTTATTTCATTTTCTTGTGAAGGCTCTTCGCATGACGGTGCCTCTAATACAAGGCAGACCATTAATGACGTTTATTCTGCAACTTTCTTATGTCATCCTAAGATAAATGTCGCCATCAAAACTTCTTTCGCTGATTGGCATCACAAAATTTTGCAACTTTCCTATGTCATCCTAAGATAAACGTCACCATCAAAGCTTCTTTCGCTGATTGGCATCACAAACTTTGTCATCATTTTAATAAAGTTCTTATAATCATTCTTAAGAATAATGGCTTAATTTTTAATTTCTTGCCAATTTCTAATTTTCATTATACTTCTTTTTTTTCTACAGAAGTCATAAATTACATTTCTCTAATAATGCTCTTATTAGTACTAAGCCTTTAGAACTTACTTATACTAATATATGGAGACCAACAAAAAAATTTGTTAATGGTTATAAATGTTATAAAGGTTGGTGAAAAAATAATTTTAAACTAAAATCATTTCGATTTTCCAAACAAATGGGGGGAGTATCAAAAGTTGATTCTAATTTTTAATTTGTGTGGGACTTACCAATTTAACTACACCTATACACACGTGAGCATAATGGTACTATAAAATACTATCATAGACAAGTTATAGAAACATACTTTCTTTACTTATTTTCCATCATTCCTTTTACATTATTAGTCTTATGCTTTTCAAGCTACAATTTATTTAATAAATCATCTTTTTGTAATGCGTAACACAGGCCTTAGTTACGCGCCCAAGATTAAATGTGAAAGTGAATAAACGAAGAAAACATAAGAAATACATATTTTGCTTTCCATAACTTTGCATGAGCTTTTCGACACCGAAACTTTCGAACTTTCTTGACGACTTTTATGAAATTTAATCAACCGTATGTCATTAACGTATTTTTATGACTTTTTTAACTTGTGAACTTTTTAACGAGTTAGAGAATTCGAACGTTCACGGCTTACTTAAGAAGAAGCAGGAGACCTTAGCGTATATATATAGTAACCATATCGAGTCTCCCCATCAAAGGCCCAATGCATGTCTAGCCCACACTGATTAACATCCATTTTCTTCGCTGGACTTCAACGTATTAACTTAGATCCTTTATCGGGCTACTTTATTATCTTTAGCTGGATCAAATTTGATTAACTTAACTGTAAATTTGTTAAAATCGTGGAAGCATAATTAATTGTTGTCCAATATTCGAAAAATTACTAACATTCTCCCCCTTGGATAATAATTAATTACAGTAGTTGTATTAGTAATAAAACCAATAAAAACGGTTAAGGAAAATCACTGTATAAGTTAACCAAGTTTAAAAAATCATTTGCTCCCAAGATAATGAAAGCCTTTCATTCCATCTCGTAAGGCTTTCGATACTGAAAAATATTAAATGCATGTATCATGTGTGACACAAATCCAATACAATCACGCATATCTAATACCTCACTAACATAAATGAGAAAATGGAGTGTGGCAGACGAGGATAATACTTATATGATCTGAGATGTATTATCTTTCCGTTTGTAGTTCTCAATTTCTCTTAACTTTATGCTAAACTACACTAGAGAAATTTGTTGTCTCTCAATGAATGCTAAATTGTATTAAAGAAAACCCTTATGACATTAAACACTTATATGCTCTTATGCCATATCAAAACCATGGATTTACATGTATATCTGAATCTGTATACCCTATAAGGTTTAGATTTTTAACCCTTCTAAATGTCAATATATAATCCACAATTCCCTTTAGATATCTCAACACTCGTTTAACTGCATTCCAATGGTCTATTCCTAGGGTAGCTAGATATCTACCTAGCATTCTGACATCAAACACAATGTTCGGTCTAGTGCACTCCTAAGCATACATCATCTTAGCAACCACATTAGAATAAGGGACATTCTTCACAGCCTCTCTCTCTCTCTCTCTCTCTCTCTCTCTCTCTCTCTCTCTCTCTCTCTCTCTCTCTCTCTCTCTCTCTCTATATA
>JAOQMM010000009.1:10224417-10236259 GCA_027563515.1 Erythroxylum platyclados | reverse complement strand
CTTACGACATCAGAGAATATGCCAACAGCAGTCTTACATTCATTGTGAGTAGGAAAAAAAAAAGGGAACAGAAAGATAAGAATAAACATTAGAGCTTGCTACATTTCTATCTATCTTTGAATGATTTCATTTGAAGGAGAAAAGTAATTTTTTGTAAACTGTCTTTTGGCAAGAAGGATGTTATTTTGCGTTATTTACTACTTTGGATAAGTGCTTGGATAAGTGTCAAAGCCAGTCACTTCAAAGTGATAGCTAGACACGTGCACTATTTATAAAATAAAGTAGCTAGAGATAGAAGAGGAAAATCATTCTTGAGAAATGCTAAAATGTATTAACAATTACAATTTTGCGTAGGGAAAGCTTTGACGTAACTCATTATTAATTAAAATTTAAGATATCAAACTTGTGATGGTAATTGTTATACGTTGATTTTTAAGGTTAGGAAAATCATAAATTCCAGCCCTGTAACGCAACCAAGTCTCTTCACTTGATTCAACAAAAGTATTCCTATAAAGAGAAACAAAAATAACATTGTGGCTGGCTATTAAGTGGAACAGTATTATTTAAAATACAAGTAAATTGAACCAGAGATATATTATATAATAAAGGGATATTGCAAAATATATGAAGTATGTAACACACTTGAGTATGAGCATTTACAACATATATATATATCTTGCAGACGTTAACGATTAGAAGATAAAGACATTGGACAGTTACAAGTAGTTTGGACAGTTTATATAAAACTGTCCAAATAATTAACGAAATAATGTTTCAATAGTGTCCATGTAACTTGCAAGCCATGCAAGGCTTAACATTTACGTCCAATACTCCATGCAACACATTATGCAACGTTATAGCACCATGCAATTTTGTAGCACCAAACACTACATTTCTAAGTAGCCAATCAAAACTCAAGTTTGTCCACTAATGCAATTCCCTTTTCTAGCATAGTTTAAATAATTTCAGCCTACATAATTTATGGTTTTGTGGCTACATACCATCAAAGGGACAAAGGGACCTTACAAACCTCCCCCACCAAAGGGAGCCGATGTCCTCTTTGTAATGTCATCCAAGAACTTGATCATGTCTTCAAATTGCCATAAAAAAAGAGTCCTTCTCCTATGTTGCATCCGCTACATCTTTACCTTTCCATCTTACAATAAATTCAGCCTGTCGATTCTTCTTGTGTTGTCCTAATCGTCAATGATCAAGAATCTTTTCAACTTCATCGTCATATTAAACTTGCAAATTTGGAGGTGCATGCCTCTGTTTGCCCTCTCTAGTTCCTCATCATCATGATAAAACCTGCACAAATAACTCACATGGAACGTAGGGTAAACTTTCAAAATTTCAGGTAAGTTAAGTCGATAAGTCACCTTATCAACTTTTTTGATAACTTGGAATGGACCATTATATTTCAAAATTAGGGCTTTGTGTGCTGAATTTCCACTAATTTTCTTCCCTATTTAAGGTGTTAAATTTAACAGCACTTTGTTACCCACAACAAAGTCAAAAAGATGCCTATATTGGTTAGCATATTTCTTTATCCTTCGCATAGTTTTCTAAAGGCTGTCTTGTGCTTCATCCAAGAGTTCTTGTCGATCCTTCACAATTTTATAGGTAGCAGGACACTTGCCACCAAGCTGCTATTTAGCAATCTCCAAAGGAGTTAAAGGATGATGCCTTAAGATTAAATCGAAGGGACTTTTTTCCAGTTGCAAAAGATTGATTAAGGTTATAAGCAAATTTTGCACTATCTAGTAGATTTAGCCAATTTTTCTGACTCGCACGCATGTAGTGTCATAAATAATCTTCCAGTACTGCATTTATCCTCTCTGTTTTCCCATCTGTTTGGGGATGATTAGCAGTAGAGAACTTAAGTTCAACCCTTATCATATTGAATAATTCTATCCAAAACCGAACAGTAAATCGTGGATCCCTATCACTCACCGCATTTTCTAGAACGTAAAAGTGTTTTACAACAATTCAATAAGATAAATTAGTTGCTATTTCCACTGTACAAGAGGATGACACAACTAAGAAGAAATCATACTTAGAAAATCGATCAACCACAACCAACACTGAGGCTTTACCATCCACCTTCAAAATCCCATAACATAATCCATAGACACCAACATCCATTTTTTTGGGGAACGGGGAGAGGTTAAAGTAGCCCTGCGTCCTTCTGCCTCTCGACCTTGGATTGACATACCAAGCAAGTTCTACATTAAGTCTCATCATCTTACTCCATTTGTGGTCATATATAAGATTTGGACAAAAGTGTCAACATCCTTTCCCTGCCAGGATGTCTTGCCCATAGAGAGTCATGTGATTCCTTCATCAATTCTCTCCATAATCCACCAAAATTAGGCATATAAAATTTGCCTCCTTTCACCATAATGAACCCATCATCTAGCCAATACTGTTTAGTGACCCCATCTTGCACTTCTTGCACCAATCGATAATACGTAGTATCAAACTTCCCACCTTGTCAAATTTTATCCATAAAATTTGCCTCAATTCTGGATAGATTATATAGTGTAGCCATAATTTCTATCCAGCTAAGTGCATCTACCACTTGATTGCTTCATCCAGGTTTATGTTCTTAAACAAAATCGTATTCCGTGAAGAATTTCTGCCATCTTGCTTGCTTGGATGACAACTTCTTCTGCACCTTGAAGAAGGTATTCACCATATTATTAGTTCGAGCCACAAACTTAGGACCCAACAGATAAACACGCCTGACACCACACCCTTGGGCAGTATACCATTTCCTTCTCATGTGTCAAATATTTCTATTCTATTTAATTTCTTACTTTCGAAGGCCATAAGATTCTCTCTTGAACCAACACTCCCCTAATTGCTTTTTTGGATGCGTTAGTATAAACTTCGAAGGGAAGCTTGAAGTTAGGCAATCGCAAAATTGGTTAGAAGGCTATCACTTATATAAGTTTCTTAAAGGCAACTATACAGTGATCTGACCAGTACCATTTCCTACCCTTTTAAAGCAGATCCATTAGTGGTGTCACCTTTTTTGAGTATCCTTTAATAAAGTGACGATAATAGTTTGCCAAACCAAGGAAAGATTGTAACTCTTGTACCTTATTCGATGTTGGTCAATCCATAAACTCTTGCACCTTGCTAAAGTCCATCTTCACTTGTTAGTTACTTATCAAATGACCCAGAAACTTGATTTCAGCCTTAGCAAACTCACATTTTTTCATCTGTATGGAAAATACGCAAGAGATTGAGCCCTTGGTTCCAATTGAAAGCGATGATCAATGGCCCTTCTTGGTGGAAGTTCTTTTGGAATTCTGAAGGCATTCCATCTTTGTAGCAATCTGACAATTCAACCACTGCACTAGGGACTTCAACAGAAAACCCTTCTTTCACTTCAACCATTGTTGCAAGAAATGTTTCCTCACCATATTTGAGCCCTTTCTCTATAACCATAGTTGAAATAAAAGAAAATTTTTGTTTGCCTTTCCTTATACATCAAGCTATCCACATTTAACAAATCTAGGATCTTGTTCTCTTATGAACATAATTTCGCTCAAATGTGGATAAACAATAGCCTTGCTTTGCCAGAAGAAATCAATTTTGAGAATCACATCGAAATCATCCAAAGGAGTTACTGTCATGTTGCATTTTTTAGTCCATCCATCTATTGAAAAAGACATATTATATGTCATTCCATCCACACCTCTAGCTTTGACATTTACAGTCTTTAGCCTATTTAAACTCTTTCTCACTTTCAATTCGAATTTGGCAGCCATTTGATCTGTAATAAAGGCGTGAACAACACCTGTATCAACCATTACAGGCATAGTCATCCCACTGATATGCTTGCAAATGCATTAACAAAGCATGTGTTTTGCTTTTCTCTTCCGTTAAAGTATTCAACAACTGGAGAGGATTAGTATGGGTGGCAACTTAACCCTCTGGTTAATCTTCCGCGACCATTGCATTGAGTTTTTCTTGGATGAGATACTCCCTTGCATAGTGAGGATCACCATAAATGTAAAAAACTATAATTTTTTATTTTTCTGCACACTTGTAGAAGTACCAACATTTCCATTCACCTTAGCCTTCCCTTTATCATTCTGGCCATATTTTGTTTCTCCACACGAATGCCATTTCCCCATTTATTCTTCTTCTTTTGTTTGGCTTTGTCTTTATGGTGGGTTGATTTGGAGGTCCCCCCTTCCTCCTTATCTTTGCTTGTATGCAAATCAGTTAACTTGTCTACAACAACAATTGCATTAGGTAGATCTTATACCCCAACCTCTTTAATTCAATCTGTGCTCAAGTTTGAATACCAGACAAAAAATTAAAGAGCTTACCTTCTTCAGCTCGGTTCCTAATGTCCAACATCAACGAACTGAAAATTTTGAAATAGTTTCGAATAGAACCATTATGTTTCATCTTCCACAAATTCTCTCATACTAACCAGGACGTCTTCTAAGGGAGAAATTGCTCCTTCAATTCGTCCCCTACCTCTTTAATTCAATCTGTGCTCAAGTTTAAAGACTAGACAGAAAATTGAAGAGCTTATCCTCTTCAACTATGCTCTTAATGTCCAACATCAATGAAATAAAATTTTTGATATAGTTTCGAGTAAAACCATTATGTTTCATCTTCCACAAATTCTCTCATTTTCGCTCCTTCAATTCATATACAAATGCTTCCCACGAATTAATTCTGACACATCCAATATTCAGATTACCATCAAGTCTCACATGCCTCCATAATTTTGCATCCCTAATCAGATACATGCTTGTTAACCAAACTTTGTCACATTCTTGTACTTTAGTAGCTTTGAAATATTGTTGCATGTTCCAAATAAAATTCTCCAGAATTTTTGCATCCTTTACACCATCAAAATGTTTAGGATTCGAGATTTTCAACCTTGTCCAAATGCCATCACCATCCATGGCACCATGGTTCTTGATGAGAGCCAAGGCATCTTCTAAGACATCCATCCTTTTTTCTGCTTCTACTGACATTGCATCCAGTCAGTGATGGAAGGCCTGGATTGCCTCCTCTAAGTGATCCAATTATGTAGACAAGTTCAGTGTTTCATCCTAAAATGGCCAAAATGCCATGTTCCAACTTATCCAGCCTTTCCCTGATGGCTTTAAGGTTTTGATTGCCCACCATTGTCATAAAAAAGTCTGCCCAGTATAAAAAAAAACCTCGAAAATTTCCCAAATGAAACTTTGATACCAACTTGTTATAGGGTAATTTTTTAGGTTAACAAATCACAAATTCTAACCTTGTAATGTAACCAAGTCTCCTTACTTGATTCAACAAAAGTACTCCCCCGAAGAGAAATGAAAACAACGTTATGGCAAGATGTTAAATGAAGCAGTATTATTTGAAACACAAGTAAATGGAACCAGCTATATATTAACGATCAAGGGAATTTTATTGCAGAATATATGAAGTATATAACACACTTGAGTTTGAGAATTTACAACATATTTATATCCTACAAACATTAAATACTAAAAGATAAAGACATTGGATAGTTACAAGTAGTAATTAATGAAATAATATTTTAATAGCATCCATGTAACTTGCAAACCATTTAAGGCTTAACATTTACGTCCAATGGCAACATACCATGCACCGTTGGAGCACCATACAACATTGTAGTACCAAACACTACTTTTGTTAGTAGCCAATGAAAACTCGAGGCTATCGACTAATGTAATTCCATTTTCCAAAATACTTTAAATAATTATATAATATATAGTTTTGTGGCTACATATCATCAAAGGGATAAAGGGACCTTCCAGTAAGTGTGTAAAGAAAGTTTCAATCTCTATCGTTATACATGCTGCTTGCTTATTGCTTACGACTATAATTAGATAAAATTAGGAAATTAAATTATCAAATCAAATGATGAGCTAGATTAGAAGAGTTCACTCCACCATGTCATTTCATTATGTTGAAGATTACTAAAGAACTTGACAAGCTTAAACACTAAATGAAGTCACTCACATCATCCAATTAGTGATTTGAAAAGTCAATACTACGACCATAATTTTTTTTTTTGAAATTTCATGGAGTTATGCTCATTTAACTATTCATAGTAGCATATATGTTTAGACTTTCCATTATTTCCTCCATATGCAAAAATATTGGTCGACTCCATTAATTAGACCTTAGTTCTATTAAATTAAGTTGTCAATAGTAGTATTTTTAGGGCATCCACTTTGTTTTCTGAAAGCTAATTATATTCCTAAAAGGGAATTTAAGAATCAACAAGTTAAAATGAAAGTCACCTAACTAAAAAAACTGATATTAAAAATGGAAAAACTACAATCTAGAGCTAAGTTTATTATCATTTAGAATTTTCTAACAGAAGTATATGTTATCATGAATATTTTATATTATGATGAAAAAGTATTATTCCATAAGAATTATACTTATTAATTTATAAAATTAATCTAACTCTAATTTTATTTCAATAACAAAACAATGTAAGGCAATTTAAAAATAGTAATATACTAATTAACAATTAATAATTAACAATCAATATTAAATGGCTCTAAAACTTATGTTTTCATTGAAATTAATTCCATTTAATCACCTAATTTAATCAATTAATATATATTTCCTTCTAGAAAGGTTGAGAACCAAATAATCAAATAGGGAGTCATACCTTATTCAAAGTGTGATCCATATTATTATCAGAGGTAACCCTAGGGAGTAAAATTCCTAATCAAAGAAATAATCACGAAGGGAGAGACACAACAAATGACCTAATCATAATAGAACTGATAAAATGATGCAGGTTCTCGAGATCATCCCTTTGGAAGCAAATATTAAGTTCTTAATCCGTACCTATAAAGATGTTCAGATTGTGACTTTATCAATAGCCACCTCCTTAGTCAAGAGAATATTGGTAGATATAGGAATCATCGACGACATCTTATTTTATGACTTCTTTAAATAGATGGACTTTCCTTTCCCTTCCTTTCTTTTCTTCTCTTCTCTTTTCTTTTGATATAATAATAGGGTTTGAGACAACTGTTTAAAAAAGGAACAAAAAATAAGGGATTGGACAAAGAGAATCCTTAGCATAATAATAGACATAGTTAGAACTTAAATGAGACAATAAAGGAATTTAAATTTTTGGTTGAACCTTTAGAGATACAAGATGATGCAAAAGAACAAACAAGAAGTAACAAGAAAAAATGAAAATACAAATAAAGAATTATATTGGAATAAAATATTATGAAGAAAGAATGGATAACCACACATGATTTAGAGTCAAGCTCTAATACCAACTGATGCAAACTCATACGAATAAAACCCTAAGGAACCCATAGACAAGTTTGACCTACACTCAAGAAAGTAAAACTCAAACATTTAAAAGGAAATGACTCGCTAATTATAAAGAATCAAGAACTTAATGTATTGAACTTTTTTGGAACATTAAAGAATTGGAGGTAATTGGGTTTTATAATGAAGTATTTCATGCACTCATGTATTGAATTCCTTTTCTATGCTTTTTTTTATGATTATTTTCAATTAGTGTCTAATATGCGTGATTAGTTTATTGGTTAAAATAAGTATTCGTCAAATTAAAGTTTGAATACATAAAAGTTCAAGTCTTTAATCACTTGTAGTAACTAAGAGATTTAATTCACAGCGTCAGAAATTATTTCTCCTAGTAAAACCATTCAACTAGATTAAATGTAGCAACAGGTGTTATGATATCTTGCTTCGATAGTTTTTCTTTTCTTAAAGCTATTGTTTAATTATATTTTGGATCATATAGAAGGTTGTTAAGCAATAGTGGTTAATTGAATTATGTGTTTTTGATTAACTAATCCTAAGAAAAGAAAGATGTTTATATCACATCGAATATATGATTCATGAAATAATTATTTTGTACTAATGATTAATCAAGATCTAAAGGATGGAAGTGACTGTAAACCAAGGTTTGTTTTATTGAAAACTTTCATGTTATTACTTCCTTTATTTTTTTTATTACAAAGTTTTACACCCCCTATTTTGTTAATTATTCAATTTCATAATGATTGATAAGCTATTATTTCTTATGAAATTGACTCCTACTTCCTTATATTACATTTGTTTAATTTCATGGATTTAGGAATTAATTTAGGGTAGTTATGACAGTTCCACCAATGACTATATTGGAAGTCATGTTTTCATAACTTATGTTTCCAAAAAGTAACATAGGCTAATACACTAGCTGTTACACAATTGTATTAGAAGTAGTATAACTTACTATAACTTCACCTCTGAGTGCGAGTTAGGTACACAATCCTTTTTTAAGTTGTTTTCTTCAATAATTAATTCTAGATATTTAAACAATATATAACATGATCGTGTTCACATCCTAGTATTCTCCAAACTTAGGTAACTCAATTTAACCAATAATTGGTCTTTTTTTAAGTCTAACAAGCCTCCCCAAATCATTTTGAAGTGCCCTTAAATGCTTGATCAACATGTATGTCATGAATAAGCCTATTCAAACATTCATTAATCCTCTTAATCTTAGGTCTGATAACTTGTCCACTAGGTATAAACAATGGATCCTTTAAAGCTTGGCTAGTCGTGCTTATAATAATATTTAAATACATAAGTGATAAAGAATGAATAAAATAAACATATATAGATGCTCTTCTTTATAAGACACCCTTGATATGGATTTTACTTATAAAGTAAGATCTTTTGAGGTAAAACAGGGATGATTCAATTAGAAAATGTTTAGGATAAGAAATTCAGGATTCCATTGTTATTATCCCACTAGGGAATTTTCTCTAAGTCCCTACAAAAAATCTTAACCGTTCACAGGCCTACAATATTTAATATAGGTAAGCAAATTTTCCCTTCCAATGATGTAGTCCTTTTAAAATAATCAACAATAAAATATATTCCTAGTACTTAAGACATACCATGCATTATGTGTTCCTACAAAGCTTATGTTCCCAACAAGTCTGCATTGATGCATAAACTTAAATAACTTAAAGTTAGGGGTATAGCCTTGATGTGGATGGTAATAATGAACCTAACTACCATTCTCCATATATGTGGGAAATTGGCTAGACTTAAGCCCATGGTATTCAATATTTAAATATTTGGATAGAGAGGAAGCTATAGTCTAAACTTGAAATAATTAAAAGAAAAATCTACCTCACTAGACCTAAGTGACATATGCACTCTTTGTCATCTGGATACATGAGCTAAATTTCCTCAAGGATATGGAACTTCTTACTCATCTTCTTAAACGTAACTCTCTATAGCTTATTTAGGTGCAGGCTTACTTCAAAGTTTTTACAAAAGTTCTTAGACATTAAATTTGATGATGAGTTCACTAAACCTATTTAAGCCACGTTTATATGATATTCTAAAATGAGGCTTGGTCATTGTAAGGGAGGGAGAAAATATATCGATAAACCTAAGGGATATAGAGCTGCTATGTCTACAATTTGATGCAATAAACCTTACTTCACTACATCCACTAGATTTTATGTCATCTCTACTACTCTCTATAAATTAAAAATGTAAGAAGGATAATATGTAATCTTATATGTAGAAAGAAGACAAACACGTCAATTATCTTAGTTATTGAATCATCTTAAGAAAGTGGGAAGGTAGACAAAAATAATAGGGATGCTCTCTTACAAAAATCTCAAAAATTATAAAACTGAGCCATCTCCACATCTTACTCGTTATATAGAGGGGTAGATATTCAAGAACAATATGGATTAATGGTTAAGATTAAAAAATGATTTGCCTCCTTGTGCATAATGGGAACATCTCTACAACATTTTTGTTTCACAAAGAATATTCCTAGAGAATCACTAAGGGGTTATTGTGTGGTTATGCTAGTGAATAATGGAAAAAGACAGTAGTTTTGAAACAAAATAGGGATAAATTTCTGAAGCGTACCAAATGTTCGATGAAAGTTTTGTAAAAGGTCTCTAACATCATTAACCCATTGACTTTGACCTTTCCACATACATATATGTAGTTAGATTGAGGATGTTTTATAATGTGTATTGTTTTACTAACTTGTGATCTGTTATTTATATTAAATTAAAGTCATTGAAAATCTAATTACAATTTAGATTTTATTATTTTTAACTCTCCACCAATGTTGAGTATTTTGTAGATTTTAAGTATAAAAGAATATTTTATAACAGAGAATTTCCAATTCAACTGTCTAATTGTTCAAGGAGCCTTTTATATCCTTTTATTACTTTTGATGCATAATCTTGAGGATAATATTGTTCTAGGTGTAGGGGTGGACTAGAGTTAAATCTAATTCCATTGATTTTTTTGTCATTTTTATATATTTTTAGATTTTATTAGGTTATGAGTTTAGGTTCTCATTAGTATCTTTAGGTTGATGAAATAAGTATAGCGAAATTTGTTTTACTTATATTCTGATTTATTTTTTATTGCTCTACTAATTGTGAATATTTTTATTTCTCTTATATCCTTTTCTTGGTTAGCCATCTTAAACCCTAGGTCCCATTATAATCCTATTCGAAGTACTTTTGATTTTTGTTTGTACATATCTATTTAGGTAGTGGAGATTATATTATTTTCAAACTTATGGTAATTTCACTTTCATAAAATGAATATGAGAGCTCCTTTCTCACATTTCAAAACTTTTGTGAATGCGTGGTATTTTATGAGGATATGTTAATTAAAGTATTTGAACTTAGTGAAGGAGGTAGAATAGTATTTACTTTGTCTTGTTTATATTGTGATTATTATATGTTTGAAATTTTGCAATTTAATTGAGACTTGAAAATTTGTATGTTTTATGGTATTAATTAAGAAGTTAATTAATGAGTTTAGGTTAATGTTATAGGTAGTACTAAAGGAATCTCTTAGGAACTATAACCCCTCTATTAAGGACACTTAGGGGTTTAAAGGTTTATGAAATATGCTCAATGTCACCATACATATACTAAAGTGGAATTTTCATGTTTAGTTAGGTAAGTCTAGCTTAGTAGTTATGGTTTATTTGTTATTGATTACTTGAGGATAAGAAATAACTTAAATATGTGAGAATTTGTTAGGTCTATATTTAATATGATATTTGGGGTTAATTTACTTGATAGTTGGTATGTTTGTAGATGTTTACATGGATTATATAATGTTTTCCTATGTTTATATTCATCTTCTTCCTATTGATGAAGTAAATCTCCATTTGTTAAGAAAAGAGTTTATTACAAATTATTTTGAGTAGACACGATGTGGGGAGCCATTAATTTGTAGCACCTCAAGAGGTAATGAAGAAAACTCGTCTTTGGGAATTTGCATCATCTTTGGAAATTTGGTGTGGAGACATATGATGTGTCTCTTAAACAAAATTTTTTGTTAAGAGCAACTTTGATGTGGACTATTAGTGATTTCCTTGCGTATGCTATATTGTCTGGATGGAGCACAATAGGGAAATTGGCTTGTCCTAACTATGGCAATGATTTTAATGTGTTTTATCTTCCTAACGGGGTCAAAATATCTTGGTTTGACAACCACAGGAAATTTCTTCCTCCAGATCATCCATTTAGATGTAATAAACAAAAGTTCATTAATAATAGGATGGTACAAACACCTCCTACCCCTCACAAAGCTGGTGAAGAGATATTGCAGGAGATTGATGAATTATGGTTGTTGAAAGTTACAAAACTTGAAGCTGAAGAAGTTAATAGAAGCATTAGTAAAAACTTTGGTTAGAGAAAACAAATATCTTTTTGGATTTGCCATATTGGAAAACTAATTTGATACGTCATAATCTAGATGTGATGCATATTGAAAAAAATATTTTTGACAATTTGTTCAA
>JAOQMM010000009.1:10213453-10224317 GCA_027563515.1 Erythroxylum platyclados | reverse complement strand
CATATCTCCGACATTCACAAGAAAAGGGGTCCAATGTGTATTATAACCGATAAGAGTCTCTCGGAGTACGTACTAGTATTGAAACTCTAAAAATCCATTGTTACAAAGAGCATGCAGAGAAATTTGTAAATATCTAAACTTTACACATATTCTGATTTTTGTACTTTGATGTATGAAATTTGATTTCAATGTAATTTGATGTATGAAATTTAGAATGAAAATATATATGTATTATGGAGAATGATAATGTTATAAATATCTGGTGCCATTAATGGCTGTGTTATTAAGTAAATTTTTTGTTCAACATGGGATAAATATCATAAAAATAGAGGAAACTTTGACGAAATTTTTGTAAATTGTTGTTTATTTATAACACTTTATTCTAATGCAAGAAAAGTCTATAGGTAGGAAGCTTACACTACATCAAATCCCTTTGCACACCCACACTAAAAAGCATGATGGTGTGACCTTCGTCAACACCCGATGCAGAGAACTTAATGTATGTAAAATTTATACTTTAATATTAATTCTTAAAAATTATCACTTATTAATATAAATAATTATAATGATAGGACCAAATACAAGAAAGCATTCATTGATAGTCTCAGCACTCTAAACCTATTGATGAGAGTCAGACATATCTTGATGCAGTGGGTGGTAGGGACCACTGTGGAAGGATCTTCAGCTTAGGTTCATCTGCAAACACATGTTATTCACAATCCTCCACATCCGCTACAGCTGGATCTAGTAGGCGGTCCACATCAAATAAGAGAGTTGTTCTGCTTGAGAGCACAGTAGAGAGGCTGGAAACTCAGTTGCAATAGTCAATGGAGTACATAGACTAGCACTGTAATGAGATGGATGAAGTTGAAGGGGAGGGTGCTACCTCATCGCAACAGTCAGAGCATTCGCCTTCACCAACTGCATAGCTTAGATGGATAAGTAAATGTAGATGTTTTGCTACTCTTTAAGTAATTTTGTATGAATTCTTAATGTACAGTTATTTTCAAGATACTTATTGTTGTACAATATAATTTTTTATTATATATTAACAATCAGGATAATTTTTACTTTATATTATCAATCAACTTATTGTTTAGAGAAATTAAATGTAGAAAAAAAATAAAAAGATTATCAACAGAAAACTCAGGAAGGAAGTGAGAAATGGTGGTTGAAATTATCATAGGTAAATTTACTAACGGAATTACGATATCCCGTCAGTAATTTACCGACAAACTGCTAATTTCGTAGGTAAATTACCGAAGGAATGATATATTTCATAGGTAAATTACGGACAGAATGACATTTTCCATAGGTAAATTTGGTGACAGACATTGTTTGTCCGTAGGTAAACTTTACCAACGGAATATTGTAATTCTATTGGGAAATTTACAGACAAAATAAGAATATTCTATAGGAAAATTTCTCGACGGACAAACAACTTACGGCTGCTAAATTTTTCGCCAGAATTGCAAAATTTCGTAGCTAAATTTATCGATAGAATTAGAGTGGTCCGTCGCTAAATTTCTCGAGGGAATTATAAAATTCCGTCGCTAAATTTGCCAACGGAATTAAAATAGTCTGTCGCTAAATTTGCGACAGATTCGAAATATCGTCGCTAAATTTTACCTACGGTCACTTCTTTGACGACTCTTTCCATCGCCAAAACAATTTGCCGATGGAAAATCTTTATTTTTTGTTGGTAATTTCCTCGCTAAAACCAAATTTTCTTGTAGTGTACATTAGGATCCTATCATCATAATGCTCTAATGATTCTACTAATAATTTTACTATATCCAATAAACTTATTGAGAAGATCAATCTAAAAAGAGGATACAAAATATAAACTATGGACTTACATATATCTATTTGATTCATTTTTATTTTAAAACTAAAATTAATTACATATCACATTAAAAAATGCTAATAGTACTTTAATATATTTAATACGTTGTAGTATACAACCCAAAGAGATAGGAAATTTATTCATATACTAAGATTTTTGCCTAAATGTGTATTTTAAAGTCACCTTTTTACCAAAAAAAGAAAAGGTGAAATTGACGTAAATATAAATGGAAAATGATGCAGGTATTTTATATGTTCAAATTAAAACACTCTGCAAACTGTTTCACCTTATACATTCACTAAAAATTGAATCCTTACATGTGATGCAATTGTGACATATATACTTTCTCACCAAAAGGGCTGGTGATAACTTAATGACGGAAGAATAACGTAATATTTGGCGAGAACGTCATCCCTATAGTTGGAAGTCGATGAGGAGACGAGCGATAAACAATCATTAACTAAGAAATGTCAAAAGTTATGGCAGCTTAATTCTAAGTTGTGTTTTGATCGATTTGCATTGACTTTAATGCGCATTAATAGAATTGATGTACAAGACTGTAACTTCGTGGTATAGCGATGGTATTCTGTCATTATTACTCTCAGCCCTCGCAATACTTTGACCTACATATGCCGAACCTTTGACAAAGGATCGAGTTACTTTCTACTTTTATGACGGAGTGTACATATGGTCAATCGCACCAAACTCTATGGCCCAATTGGAAACACGTAGATAATGTTTCAGTAAAGATAGTCTCTTCTAAATGAAATTAAAAATAATAATAATTATTATTATTGGTTTATCAAAGACCTTAATTGATTATTGAATTTGGCTTACTCTAGGCAAGGTGCGTGCATTGAGTGGCTTCCCAGTTGACGTGCCAATTGCCAAGCATATACCGAAGTTTAGCACATAAAGAGTATTTGTAATAAAGGAATCAAGATGAATTCACACTAGTAATTTATAATTTTGAGAGTGAAACCTACGAGGTAAAAGATAATTCCAACTTGCACTTATGCTTTTCATATCCAGGAAACGAGTGCTAGCTAGCTGAGTGTTGAAAGCAACAGTTATAAGTTTCTAAAGCATTTCAATTTTATTGAAATCTCCTTGAAGATGAATAATTAGATCAACGTGACACATGATGATTTAAGCAAGACTCATTTGCTCCAACATGATAAAAAAGGATTTTAAAATTCTGTCTTATTTGTTACGTTTCAACTCAACAATGAAAGTGATTGCCCTTTCAAAGTGTTAGTTGGGCATGCACCGACGTCTATTGCTCGTATCAGCTTGATTTAACTCCAAAACCCACCAAACATTTTTTTTATTGAAAATAACATAGTGATAGCTAACAACCTAAGGGGAAAACTGGGGAAAAGAGATGGAAATGAGAGTCAAAGTGATTGAAGTCGGATGATAGTAACGTGCGATGAGAGTCAAAGAGATAGAAGTCGGATTCAATTAAGTAATGTCTTCGTTGTTGATAGAGAAGGTATGACAAATGTTTTATGAAAGAAATTATAATGATCTTGATAATTTTTCCATTCTTTTGTCATCAATACGACCTTTTCTTCAAAGAATTGATCTCTTCTTAATAGAACTGATCTAATTCTCTCTGAACATATGGAATAATTTAGTGCTTTTGTACTGCGTACTTTTCTTCAAAGAATTGATCTCTTCTTAATAGAACTGATCTAATTCTCTTAACATTGGGAATAATTTAGTACTTTTGTACCATCTCTAGCATGTGTTGATAGTCACAGGTCGTTCCTAAAATTTTATGAGTCTTAGGCAAAGTAAAAAAAATCCTATTTTTAGCCTATTTTTGGGCTCTCATAAAATAAATAAATAAACTATGAGCTCATTTTTTTGTTATTTATGAGGTCAAAAATAAATTTTATTTTATTTTTATAAAAATAAAAATAAGTCATATTTTATCATTTATAAGAATGAACCTTGGCAGGTATCCGCCCTACCCTTGCCCAGAGTCAACCCTGTTGATAGATGTTGCTTGGTAGAGTCGATAGTAGAATATTGTGCGGGATGTCTATCTTAAAAAAGGGAAGTAATTCATATTTAAGATTCATATGTTTTATGTGTGAGGGCTACAAGCCCGTAAAAAGACGTTTAATTTCTAAAAAAGTGTAAGCTTAGTCAAGATATGATTTATTCATATGAAGAAACAAAATATTAATTAAGATTAATTAAAATCCTTGTAGAAATTTTATCTTTATTAAAGATAATTAAAATTTAATTACACTTCTTGAACAATTGCCTATAAAAGAAAGGCACTCTAAATTAAATTCTCATAATTACTATCATTAAACTCCATTACAGATTTCTCTATATATTTAGCACTCTTCAACTTTTATTGACTTGAGCGGCCAAATAAGTTCATCAGAAATACTCCTAGTACTTTGAGTAATTGTTTTTGTAGTCTAACAAACTTGAGACCAATTATACAAGCCCGCTATAAATTCAATTTACGTTATTCGTGAGAATATTTTGAAATCTTTTGATACTCCCATTTCGAAAAATGCAAGACCAAATGAGTTATCACTACCCCAAAAAAGAATAATGGACACTCATGAAACTAAACCATTCACCAGTATTACTAGAAAAACTATCCCTCTTAAAACTCTTCGATTCAATATATAGTGTGAGGGCCAAAAGAAGGAAATTATGATGTTGCAATAACAAATAAAGCAACTGGTAGCAGAGTCACAAGAAGTCACATATTCACATCATATGACCAGCATCTAAAGGGATTCCATCCACACATTTGTAACCAATGCCACCAAAACAAAACATATAATGGTAAGTCTTATAAATGATAGTCCATTGATACCCGATATCTTGGTGGAGCCATTATCTATTAGGTTTACGATATCAATCTTGGATAATTATAATGGTATGTAGAACTATAGCAATCATATGCATCGCTATAAGAAACTTACAAACTTGCTTGACATGTATGATATCATAAAATGAAAAGCCTTCTCCTTCACCCTGATTAGTGCGACATGATCATTGTTGTCGACCTTATTAGAGTAGATTTGTTTTACACTTTGGCCTCACTACTTGAAATTTGTGGCAAAATGGTTAACTAGTTAAGAAATCCTCAAGCGACCTTAAATTTATCCTGATTAAGTTGACATCCTTATAGGCTTGAGTTTTAAACTTTTTATTCTTGAACTAAGTTTTGATTAGAAAAATTAGGGGATTGAGATACACCCCTAATAAGTGCATAAATGGAGCCTGAGCTGATTTAGCATGGCTCATTAACCTTTTTCAATCTTGTAGGCTTTAGGCATGTATAAAAGGTCCTATTATCTGAAAAAGGTAATTTTATATAAAATAAGATTCATCCACATGAGAAAATAGAGCCTTAATTAAAGACCAACTAAACTAATTAGTAGAAGTTGGATCTAACTTTACTAAAAATTGTTAGATTCCAATTACATTTTCTAAATAATTGCCTATAAAAGGGCGACAACTTAAATTAAGTTCTTATAACCACAACTATTAAGTTCAATTGTCAAAGTGTCCTTATAACCACTCTCAACACTTTTGAATAGTCATTTTCGTAGACCTATAAACATAAAACCAACTCAACATATATATTTCAAATTCAATCAACACCAATATTATCTAATATATCCGTCTTATGTTAAAAAAAGATATAGTTTGTCAAATTTATAGGGATAAATATTTATAAATGTCTATATTTGATGTCCCTGTGAATGAACATCTATGAGAAATAATACAATCAATACCGTATTATATTTTTGTTAATCTCAATTTTATGAACGAGTGATTTATATATGAGAGAAATATCATGTTTTCATATAAATTTTCATATTTTGAATTATGAGCTCTTCTTGTATATAAACTCTCATTAATTTTATTTTTAATCAATGTAGAAAATAGACTATACAATTTTTTAAAATGAATTTTTTATATTATGGTAAAATAAACAATGAAATTGTAATACTATAATATAAATGATTTTTTTAATTTACAGGTCATTCTATAATTAATTTTGTCACTTCCAGTAAACAACAATTGTATTAGGTTAGACAAATCCTATAAACACTAAAGGACGCTTTGGTTATGTTTTATTTTGTGGTTTTATATTATGGTTATGAAAAATATTATAAAAAAACAACTTAATAAGACATGTTTGATTTTAGAAGTTATGATTTCTTGTTTCCAAAAAAATAACACAATATTATTAACAAAAAACAAAAATTTGGCTTTCATCTGTAAGAGATATCGTTTTCTCATCTTTTCTTTCCTTTGTCTTTTTTATATATCTTTTCCACTTTAGTGTGTTGGAAATTCACAAGTGGAGTAATCTCACATCAAAAAGAGACATAAGGATTAAGTGAGTTATATATAAAGATAGGATTATAACCTATTGCCTTAAGATTTTGGATTGAGATATAATGTCCTAGTTGTATATGGGCTCTCTTGGATCTAGTCCACTTTCTCCCTAGATTCTCTTAAAAACCCTTCATTAGTATCAGAGCTAGGTTGGTGAAGTTCGATGAATAGAGATTCATAGATTTAGGTCAAATGAATAGATGATTTATGGAATGACTCAAATGGCTTTGCATAAGCTAAGGGTTGAGGTGGAGCTAGTCCAATATGGATGGATCCCCTTACGAGGGGGATATATTAGAAATTTACAAATAGAGTAATCCCATATCAGAAAGAGACATAAGGATTAAGTAATTTATATACAAAGATAAGACTCATAACTCATTGCCTCAAGGTTTTGGGTTGAGATATGGTATCCTGATTGTATACGGGCTCACTTGGATACGATCTAATTTCTTCCCAGGCTCCCTCAAAAACCCTTCACAGTGTGCCAAAAATCCATGCACACAAAGACAACAACTCCATTAGCGGTAATAAGTAGAGCATCTGCAAACATAGGCGGGGCTAACAGTGACAACGACAATAAAATGTTACTAACAAACGATGTGTTAACAAATCGGTATTTCTCTGCTTGTTCCTTTCATAATTAAAAGTTAAATATGTTGGAAGAATTGTAGTAAGTAAACAAGAAGATGATGAAGAAGAAGAAGAAAAATGAATAATTAGGATTCGAGTAATCTGCTATCTCTTTTGGGTTTTGGGTCTCGATTTTTTGCTCTCTCATGTTTCCATGTTTGCAACCATGGCGATGGTTTACATGGCTATCCTTGAAGTAATTCGTCCCTCCCTCGCTATATTTTATGTCCATATTTCATCCCTTAAAACTTTGATATAATTGAGTTTTAAGGTTGGAATGTGTAAGCAATTATTGGCAATGGTTTATGCCCTAAAACTAATCGATTAATTGTACTTCAATAACATAATTATTTAAAGGCATTCTTTATCTAATACATGTTCAAATATATATGATAAAGTCTATAGGATAAATAAATATTGCAAATAAATTCATGATAAAATCATAATTATGATATTTGCATTACACTTAGATATTATCCCTAAATTATTTTTAGTTATTGCTTTATTAAAAGTAGACATTAATAAAGTATAAAAAGACTAATATATGTCATATTTCTTCCTTATGAAAAAAAGTAGTCAACTTATAGGCTAAAGTATGAATATACTTAAATAAATGTATCATATATGGTTGCTTGTTAGAGAAAAATTATAAATTCATTTGGAATATATTAATTGTATATCTATCAAATTCTCATTGAGATTATTGTATAAGTAATCTTTTGACTTAAAATCTTTAAAGTATCTTGTATAGGGATTACTATGTTTTAAACATATAACCTATTCTAGTCAAACATTATTTAATAGATAATTATTAGATATAACATGAACTATATGAAAGTACTTAAGTGATTGGTATAGAATTTATAACTGTAAAGTAGTTAGGAAGAATATTCTATTATTGTCGATTAGTATTGATTCAAGAAATCATTGGTCAACATAGAATAACACTTTGAGAATAGTTTTCAAATGTCACTAATAGAATCAATTATTAATAGTGGAGAACAAAAATGATTAAATTCAAATAAAATAGATATTGATTTTATTTTCTATGCTCAAACGAAACATTGTAGGAAGAATTATTGAATTATATGAAAAATAATGCACGAAAATGTTAGTTAAAATCACTTTGACATTTTTAAATATTTGGAAAGTTATGATGCGTTACTAAACACTAATATGATCTATGGATATAATTTATTTAATTAGTGAATTAAAAGTATTTAATTTATCTAATCCTAAATATCTTAAATTAAAAGTATTTAATTTAAGTTGCGAAAAAGTTTTATATTTATTCCAATGAGTGTGAGATTAAATTTGACCAGGACTTTCCAACACGCACTCTATGGCATGATGTTGATAATAGATTACGTTTAGTGAAAGAGCTGGGTAGGAGAACTGATATTTTATTTTCTGGTTAACTTTCCCTGATTCATTCATGGCTTTATATCTTAAATGTGTTTATACAAAGAAAGTTCGCAAACTGACTTAGGAAAGGTGTTTGTGTCACCAAATATCATCGCTTTTATTCATAATTGGAACAAAATGATTCTTTTTATGGTGGATTGTGATCATTTTTCAGTTCTGATTATGCTTAACTGGGGGGGTTTGCAAGTCGTTTGGGTTATAAATTTTCAGGGCGATGCTGTCAAGCATGCCGGCATTTGTTTTCTACTTTTTCTGATTCTGTGTGTTTCACACCAATCGAGAAATGCGCTACGGACGTTAATATGACTGGAAGTTTGTTAGGTCTGCAGGGAGCAACAGAAGAAATTATCAGCTCTTGAGAGCAAACTTGCAGCAGCTAGGATGAAAAGCATAAGAGTCAGCCAAAGCAGAAAATGTTAGCTGTAACTGGGATTATCACATCATCTGGGTGGAAAAGATAGAGATGCGATACGGAAGGCATGGATGCCAAACGGTAATCTCCATTTCCCGTAATGCAGGTCTCATTATTTTTAGTGAAGTAGAACTGAATTAGACAATGTAATGTCACGAAAAATTCCCCTTTTCTGTTCAAAACCATGTGTTTGGAGTACTTGGTTGTATTGAAAATTCAATTTTTAAAGAAATGATCAATGCTAATATATTAGTCATTCATGTTGCGGAACCTAAGTTCACTAGATCAGGTGGGTGTTTAAAACAATGATACTATAAACAAGCAATCATCCATTATCATATCTGTTTCTTCTTTTGGCTCTACAGGATGTTCAAGTGGGTGCTGAAGAGCATCCAAATATATCAAAACTATATTTTGGGAACAATTTCCATTGGAAGGTTGTTTCTGATTTAGAAACCGAATTTTGCATGTGGCAACAGATGTTCGTTGAGGGTGTTAGGTCCTAGTGATGTGATACTAAAACTTGGTTGAGTTGTCTTACTCTTTAACATCTAATATTATATTAAGAATAAAAAATTATTTCATTATAAATTTTCAATAAATGGATTTTTATTTTTAACAAAAAAAGAAAAGATGAAAACGGAAAATGAGAAATAAGAAGAAAAAGAAAAATTGAAGTGGACCTAAGTAAATTCTATTCTAAACATTTTGTCCTAAAATTCTTAAGGCCTAATACCCCCGAAGCCCAGAAACTCCAACCCCAAAAATCTCCGGTGTTAATTCTTTAGTTTTTGATACTAGGGGTCCAACAAAGTCAAAGACCAAATCCACAGTCCAATAATGGCCCTTTATTTCTTGACCTCCATACGAAATCCCAACTACAATGACCAAAGATCGCAAGCCTTAAATTAGAAGACAAGTCCAAATTCTGCCAGAGGTCCCAGTTTACTAACCAGTCCAATAGGGTAAAACCAAATCCAAATCTAAATTTAGGTCAAATCCCATCTAAATTCACTAATACCCAATACTATGAAGCTCAAAACCATTAGTCCTTTTTTCTTTTTCAACTCAGGCTGTTGCAGTTTTACTCAAAAAGTTTGTAAACTGTCCATTGTCAATAAACAGTTCAACTCGTATACAGTCGATATTCATAAGTTGTTTATTATTATTTAGTATTTATTATTTACTACAAGCAAGGTATCTAATTAAAAGGGACTTGATTTAAAAATCTCTTAAATTAAAATTTTCTCCGTCTTCCGTTTTAATTAAGTAAAATAACAATACCATTGCCTTTTTATTCTTTTATAGGTTATAACAGATATAACTTTAGAAATGTCAAATTTAGTAATATTACGCTATAACTAATTTGGTGTAATTGTTCAGAATATATCGGTATAAGTAACTTTGCTTGATCATTTCTTCATAAGATGGAAAGCGGAGTTTCTATTAGATTAGAACGAAACGTGAGTCAAGGCAAGTTAATTTGAAGAAATACAAGGGTCTAGAAGACTCAATAAACTTTCGGTCAAACAATGAACCAATAAGAGCGGAGCTTGATTGAATATGAATGGATAGAATTAGGTTAAATTTATTATAAATCATGTTAAATGATGGCTGAGCGAGTAGGGCTTCATATTTTTTATATATAGGAGGAAATGGGTTTTAGTTTTCACTTTTTCACAATTTTATTTTCCAAATTTGTCGGGTTACGTTTTTGTCTCTATCCATTCTTTTGATTTTTGCCATCTTTATTTTTGTTTGATGGGAAGCTTCTGGTTGTCATTTAATTTGTTTTGTTTTGGTGGTCCTTTGATTGTATTTCAGTTGATGGATGGTCCTATTTTTAACTCATTCCACTAAAAAATCTTGTGGTTAAAATCATTTAATGGTAAAGCTTCCTCCTTTTTGGTTGTTCATGAAACAAAGCTCATATTCTGGCCTTGATAATTTGAGGTGGATATAGATGGTTTGCTGATCACCTATTATTGTGTTGAACTAGGCTTGCGTTTTCACGTTTATTAATTATATATATGAAAGAACTGCGGCTTGTGATAATACTTTGAAAAATATTATGTTTAGGACTGTGATTTTAAACCTGCGTATGATAATGCTTCAAAAATTGTTTAGTTGTTGGAGATTAAATTCTTCAAATATACCAT
>JAOQMM010000009.1:10114711-10125857 GCA_027563515.1 Erythroxylum platyclados | reverse complement strand
AAACCCTCCATAGAAGCCAAGGGGTGATTAGTGTTTGATGAGGGGATTTGTTCTGCATTGATTTGTTCTTCATTAGGGACAATTATTCCATATTCTTCCCAGCAGAGCTCATTTTTACCATCAGAAACTAGTCGTCATGTTGACATTTCGCGATGAATTAATGTTAACAGTTTTATTTTGAAAAGTCAATAGAAGAATTATTATTTGAATGTTCCAACATTCTAGCAATGTTACTTTTATGATCTATCAAGTGAGACTACTTCATATGATAAGGTTAAGAATGTTAAGTGTGTATGTACTATGTTTAGGGGATGCATAAACATCCATTACAGCTCCGAAATATGATTGCTTATATATATATATATATATAAATATAAAGAAAACTTAATATGAGTCTAATTTTTTTCATATGAACCAATTAACCATTCCTAATTGAGTTGAATATCATGGTTCCAATTTATACATTTGTTTCCTATATATGTTTTGATACCTTGCTAATATTTCTTTTAATTGCTATGTCTAATCACAACCTCATTAAACGTTGGAATAAAGTTCTTTTGATGGATACATTAGTAAAGTATAAGTGGTAGAGATTTGGTGTAAAAGCAACCGTATGGTAAATGTGTACATAAATAGTTGCAGAAGTAGCTGTAATTCTCTAATGCACCTTTAATCAAACAGTAAGCAGATTTCCTCAATCAAGCATGGAAGGTAGAAAAGAAATGTGAATCCATACACATCCAAAACAGAAACACATTTCACCATCTTGCAAACACAAACACAAACAAAAAACCATATACCATTAGCAGAATACAAAACCCACATAAACTGCACCATGTAATAGAAAAACATAGCACAAAATAGAAAGTTCTTGAAAATGTAAATGAAGAACAATACTAACACAGGACACGACGTTTCGTAGATGGTGATGAACATAACACAAGAGACAACCACAAAAGATCGGGAGAGGACGCTTTTTCGACGGTAAAGCAAGAGGAAATTGATTCGACTAACACGAAAATGAAGAGAGCTTCATTTTCGTGTTAATAACCTAGTAGAAAATGATGTCTTTTATTGTTAAACTAAACGACGCCATTTTCAATGTATTCAGAAGAAATACACCATTTGGAGGCGAATCATAAAACCGTCATCAAATGGTGGCCCATTTCAATTTGGGTAAACCTTAGGCAACGAACATTATATATGATTTTACTAGTTACAATTATTATCAATAAATTAATATAACATTATAAATGATTTTCATATATAATAAATATTGCAATTTAATTAAAAAATAATGGAGCTCTATAGTAAATAATAGAAATCAATATCAAATATTAATATAATATTCTTAAAAATCCAATTTAATATTATTCACAATGATTGTAATTCTAAAAATAAATTTATTTATGTATAATGTCATTTCAAAGATTTATAAAACAAAAAACACAATTTATTTATATTACATTTATTTATACTTTTTATTAATGTCTTTTAATATATATGACATGAAAATTATACATGGTCTAAGAAAACTCTATTTATTATGTGTAAATTCTTTACCATTTTATGGAAATGATATATTAAAAAAAGTTAGGAAATTTTACTTTTAGCAATGATTTTGTGAAATCGTCAACTTTTTGGTGACTTTTGGTGATGTTTTTAGAATTCGTCGCTAACTGTTTCAAAATAAAAAAATTATACGAAAACGACGTTGTTTGCCCAACCACAAACGACGTTGTTTTCTCCACTTATAATCGTCGACCAAGTGTAGCCCCCCATTGCATTCTGCTACTATTTTCTTCTATTTTCCTCCTTCGTTTTTTGAACATGAACATGTTTTCTCTTCCATCGCACTGTCCACTCATCGGGTGAGCTTTGTTTTCTCTTCCATCGTCTCCCTACAATTGTAGTCGACGTATATACGCTGGAGCTTTTATTGTGGGTTTTTTTTTCTCATTGAATCTTGGTTGTTAAATGCAATGTTGATGGTCAGTTTTTGGGTGAAACTTTGAGTTGTTTGACTTTATTTAGACTGTTAATGGTTGAATTAAACATTTGTATGTGTTAATGTTAGTGAAGAAAGGCAAAATACTGAAATTTTGTTATTAGTTTGGGCTGAATTTTTTATGCATATAAACTGTTTGATGAAAGTTCTCATAGTGGGTAGTGTTCTGTTTTGATAGGGAACGAATTACCTTTCAATTACATTAACTTCGTCAATTATTATTGTTATTAGGAGCTTAGGTTTTTATTTAATTAAATTTAGTATTAGTATTCGATTTAGTATTACATTCTAAATCATATTTAAATGTTATTCAAAGTTATTGAAAAAAGCTTGCTTATGATTAGAAGGTTGAAGTTCTTTTTGCAAATTAAACATATGCGTAATGCTGTTTTTTCAAATTAAACATAGGTGTAATGAAAGAAGGTTGGAAGGTGTAATGTTCTTTTTGCAAAGTTTACATGTCTAATGGAATTCTAATACTTAATTGAAAAAGATGTATAAATGAATGTGTAAATAAAGTTTACATTTCTAATCGAATTTTAATACTTAAAAGAAAAAGATGTAAAAGGTCATTTTTTTAAGTGTTTCTTGTTCTTTCTTAGGATGGGGATAACTCATTTTAAGTGTTTGTTGTTCCTTCTTGTTAAAGTCCTAATTAATAGGGATGACATTTTCGGCCCAGCCTATCGAGCCAAGACATGTTGGCCTGTCCCGCCCCTGGCCCGTGACCCTCCTCCAATATGCAAAACGACATCGTTTTGTTAAGTTTTTAAAAAAAAAAACGATAGATGGGCCGTCCCAACCCGCCCTGTGGTCCGATCACCGACTTGCATGGGCCATGCGCACCCGGTCCGGCCCAGCCCATTGCCATCCCTACTAATTAAGATTCACTTTAAGCATATAAATTTCATTTTAAGTGCTATCACATAGTTATAAGCATTTTCTACGTTTCATGTCCTAAGACCCAACTCTAAGAACAATTATATTATATTACATATAAAATTGTCTATTTTGTAGGCCCTGTTTTGTGTTAAAGAGCGTCGATAATCTGCGATTGTCCCTCCATCCAGGTAAGTCATCTAACTAATGTCTATCATATGTTTTGCTTTAATAGTACTAGTATTTATGAGAATATTTTTTATGTGAATGCAAAGGAGGTCTTAGTTTTGTGTTGTTGTTTGCAATATTCTTAGAATCATTGATGGGTTTTGGTGTTCTGCTTTAATAGTCTAAGTGTTGTAGTTTGGGTTTTGTTTGAATCATTGATTAGTAGATGTATGAATTACATAAGTATTTACTGTATGTGGAATGAGTTTGATCTCTTATGGATGATTTGAGGCATACTAAACCCATAGGATAGTATATAAGTTAGAAACTTGTGATGCAGCTCCTATGAAGCTTATCGGTGAAATATTCCATGAGCTTAGAAGTCACAGTGAGAAATCTTTTTCTTGATTCATTGGTGTAAATAACGTCACGTAATTTAGTATTTGTTTCAATTCAAACTTTGAATATGAACTTGTACTAATTAATCGAGAACTATTAACGTGTATTGATTTATCATATGTTATATAGAATGAGGATTGCATTTAATAATTTAGTTATTTACTTTTAATTGTATAGCTAGATAGATAAAAGTTAGATGTCTTATTATAAATGATCCACTGAATACGTAGAAGGAGCTAAGAGTTTCGTGCAATTTGTAAAAGATAAATGGGTAATGAATGTCGTATTCATTATCCACGCATAGATTGTTTAAATGTCGACATTCAATTGTTTAAATGTCGACATTCAAAGTCAAAATGTGGGGAAAAAATATAAAGGTTGCATTGCTAATAGAGTTAGATTTCACATACAAGATCGAGATAGTTGACTTAGAAGCCAAAATTGTGGGGTTGTTGTTGAGGGATGTCATGATGATGATATTATTGACTTTTATGGTGCCATCTTAGAAATAATAGAATTGCATTACATCAAGGATAAAAAGGTTGTTCTATTTAAGTGCAAATGGTTTAATCTTGCTGACATGAAAGTGAATGAGAATATTACTAGCATAAATGTTAGTAAGACATGGTATGATAATGACCCTTTTTTCCTTACAAATCAAGTGAAGCAAGTCTAATGAGTGAGGATGGTGATGAAATATATCAAGAGATTGAATCAGAGTTAAATAATGAAGCCATTTAAATAGAAGATGCAAATATATCATCATTCCATCAGAGAGTTATTAACGTAAATATAGTACAAGTGGATGAAGTACAAGCCAATCTTATCATAGAAAGAGATGAACACTATATTAAGGATGAATTATATGACAATGATGATACTTTGGGAGAATATAATAGTGATGAAGAGTCAAATAATAATGTAATTATGATGATGATTTTCAAAATCTTGATTATGATGATTGAAGGTGAAAAAATTGTTGTTTATATTGTTTGATTGAAATGTATTATTGATGTATGAGTTATGGTAATACGTATTGTTGATATTTCACTTACGTTAATGCGTATTGTTGATGTTTGACTTATGTTTATGCATATTGTTGATGTTTGAGTTATATTAATGTGGATTGTTGATTTTTGAGTTATGTTAATGCAGAATGTGGATGTTTAAGTTATAGTTATGCGTATTGTTGATGTTTGAGTTATGGTTATGCATATTATTGTTTTTTCAGTTATGTTTATAAGGAATGTTGTTGTTTGACTTATGTTTATGCGGAAAGTTGCTGTTAGAGATATGTTTATGCAAATTGTTGATGTTTGACTTACGTTTATGCAGAATATTGATTTTTGACTTATATTAATGCGGAATGTTGGTGTTTGAGTTATGTTAATACGGAATGTTGTTGTTTGACTTAAGTTTATATGGAATGTTGATGTTTGAGTTATATATGTTCAATATAATGGCACCTGGTAGAAACAAGGGAAAGAAGGTGACAACTAGTGAAATTTTTCCTTCCCCACAATAACTAAATCTATCCGACCCTATCCAATAAAAACAACCGACTTCATCCACCAATGAAGCCAGTCAACAACAAACTCTATCTATCTCAACTAGTGCTGAGGCATCTTCAAGTCTGTTAATCTTTACCACTTATAATTAGACTTATGCTCAAATATATATTTATATGTTTAATGTGCTTTTTCTTACCATTATTCTTTTGTTGTCAGGTTCCAATACCAACATCATAAAAAGAGGTAGAAGTATGACTAAAAGTTCTAAGTTACAACTCATGAATGTTGTAATGAACAACAAGTTGTCTGTACATATTGATACCTCGCAAGGTCATCCTGTTGACAAGATTCAATCGGAAAAATTTTCCAGTGAGTTAGGGGTCATTGTCAGGACTGAATTGCCTTGCCTTTAGCATGCTAAGCAGTTGAAGCAAGAAAACTTGCTACAGAATGTTTTGGACAAAGTTTCGGTAAATTTCCAATTTATTTAATTATATGCAATTTTGTTTTACTTATTTAAAGATTAATTTTACTTTTACTTGTTGTTCACAAATGAAGTTCAATATTGTCAGTATCGAGAACCCTGAAGTTTCTAGCTGTGTGAGTTCACTATTGAAATAAAGGGCCAAGGATCAACGTTATCAACTGCATAAATACTACATATCTTTTCCTTCGAATGAGAAGGCACGGAGACATATTCCTGAATGGGTGACTCCAAAAAATTGGAGCCAAATGTGTGATTATTGGGTCTCTGCTAACATTAAGGTTTGTCTTCTTTCTCTTCACATTTTGCTTCCATTAATCTTGTTACACAATTTAATGACTATTTCTTTTCTTTATTTAAGAAGAGTGTGAAATGCTAAGGTTAACAGAGGAAAAATGAAAACTCCTTAAAACTAAGGCTCCAAATCATTTTAAGTCGTACAGAATGAATTTGTAAGTTTTTTGTTTAGAAGTTATAATTATATCAATAAATACAATATTATTTATTGTACTTTCAATTCTTTTTTTTCCATAAAAAAGATTCAAAATGAACTACATAGAGAAGAGTGTGATAGGATCACACTCTATAAATTGACACACTATAAGAAAGGTGAATACTGGATGTCTGAAGAAGCGCACAATAATTATGTAGTATAAAAAAATTTAAAATTATTTATTTATGTAATACTAACTAATAATATTTGAATTAAATATTGATTTTTTAAAATTTTAGAATAAAATGCAGGAGTTGCTTTTTTGAAAAATTAAATTTGTAAAATAGTTAGAAAGTAGTACATTAACACAATTAGCCACTCCTATATACAGGAGAAACTAATTCATCTACAATTAACTGCAAAACGATATCGTAGACACAAAAATAAACAACAGAAGGAAGGAAACGACAATGTGTGATGGTAGATCTAAGATTCAGGAGTTGTTGCAAAGATCGTTGTCTGAAGAAAATGAGCCAAATGTAGATGACATTTGCATCAACGTGCTTGGTACAAGATTCAGCTACGTCAAAGGGCTTGAGTATGGCCATAAGCCAACTGCTTCATTCTCGTCAAGACCAACATATGTTACCCATCTTCAAGAGGAGAACTAGTCCCTTAAGGCTAAATTACAATGTAATAAAAAAAAGTTAGAACAAACTGAACAAAAGTTAAAACATAATAAATGGAAGTTAGCCAAGCTTGAAAAGATGGTCAAACAAATACTTGGCTTAAATTATGTAAATTGTAGTGACGATGAAAATGAATCTTAGTTTGTACATAGGTATTTTTGTTAATGTTTGTAATTAACATTTAATGATATTTAAATGATTATATAAACTGCTTCTAATTTCTAATTATTTTTAGTTATATTTTCATATAATAAATTATAAAACAAAAAATCTAGATAATAAACAATAACACGAGTTAAAAATATGACTAATAATTATAATTAACATGATAAAATTTTTAGTAATGATTTTTATTAAAAAATAAAAAAGGTCACCAAAACTTTTTAGCTAGGTTTTGGAAACCGTAGTCAATAAGTTTTGGTTACGATTTATAAAACATAGCTAAAAATTTTTTGTTATGAATATTGAATCGTTGCAAATAATATTGGGTGACAATTATTAATTTGTTGGTAAATATTATTACCTACGTTTACTGTAACATTTAACCACAAAAGAAAAACATAACAAAATATCATTGACGACGATTCTGCCTATTGTAGCGTAACTTTTTTTGGTTTCGTATTCTACTTGTTGCGAAACATAATTTGCGACGATTTGGTAAAAACGTCGCCTATAATATTTTGCTACCAGGATTTCGTGACAATCTAGTATCGTCGTTAGATATTATCGGCGATGAATTCTTTAAGCCCATTCTGTTGTAGTGTTCATACTTTATATCAAATAGAAAAAAAGAATACAATTTCCTAGTGATGGGATAATAAATTCCCCTACTATCATATTGGTATAAAATTTTAACCACTTATCTATGAGGTTATTGTAAATTTTATCAAACCAAACAAAAAATTATTTATTTATTCAATTAATATTGAAATCTACTAACCATTACATGTTGGTCATGTCTCAAAACTCAAATTCATATGTGATTTTATTATAATAATTCTAAAAGTATATTTACTTGGCATTGGCATAATAAGGAAAATCTTCTTGATAAGTTTTTACTCTTAAAAATTTGATATTTTGTTTGGAATTGTTTGACCCGAAAGGACATAATAATACTCCTGATATTACTTAAATTCTTTGGGATATGTTTAACACAAATTGATTACGTTATCTTTTCGTTCCTCCATTACAAACTTCAAAACTCTAATTCTTAATGAGTATAATTAATTTTAAAATTATTAAGTCTAATTTTTTTTAAGAAATTAAAGAATGTATTAGATTCAAAAAGGAAAAGCTTTACAAATATTTAAAGCATAAATTTCAGGCTAGTTCTGAAAAATTAATAGCATGACTAAGTGACTTCCAAAACCTGTTCATACGAAATATCAAACACCAAATTCTTGATTAGGAAAACAATAACTATGCAATGTTATAAATTTACAAAGAAAAGAATACAATTAGCTTGCATATGCTATTGATTATTAGAGAAATGCTTAGACCTTGGCCTCTAATCATCACAAGTTCTCTAATTCAAGCTAAATTCATTTAAATTGCAACATGAGTTTTTTTCTTGGTTTTTAAACACCTGAGTACTCTTTTCCCTTTAAATGGAGTAAATTGTACATCCAAAAGCAAGCTTGAGAAAGAAATGATCATTTGTAGAGAGATAATGTAGTTTAGTAACCTAAAGGATGATGCTTTCCCATTATGTTTCATTGCAATAGTGGTCACATGTCTGTTAAATGCTCAACTAAAGAGTTCAAATAAAAGTGCACTTAAAAAAGAGATGATTGATAGTTTTAGATTCCTCATTACAAGGTCTATGTATTGGGTTAGGAATTAGAGATCCTTTTACCCTATTTATAATGTTGAGCTTGTTCTTGACTGCTAGCCAAAGGATAAAAGAAACTTTAGGAGAGCTATATTTGAACAAAACTAATTAGAACTAATTGAGGCATAAGATTAGAAAAGATCTTTATAGGAGCTGTTTTTAAAAGTTCCATATGAGTTTCCTTTCTAGGTGAATTTATCTACTATATGAAGGAATACCTATCATGATGGGAGCATTATTTCTAGCATTACAACAGCACTCATTCACATTGATCACTACCTTAAGTCTAGCTTTTTTAAGGAATAACATCTTAAATTTTTTATAGTTAGAAAGGAGATACAAAGGCCTTAGATCACTCTAATTGCTAAACTATAACCAAATGTTTTCCTTAGTCCCTAGTTTGACTTTGACTTCATTTTGAAGCTTATCTCTTAATTTAAGAAGTTGCAACTTTTTGCATGAAGAGTCACTTTTAGGTTTCAATTTCCAGAAGTTTTTATCCTTTGACTAGTACCCATGTATCCATTTAACCCATAGAGATTCATTATCATTAAGGATTCTTTATAATCTCTTGGGAAGCAATACTTTATTCACCAATTGAATAGATAAAATTCTAACACCCCTTTTGTTCCTTAGGGGATTTCCTGTTAAACTTAGCGTAAGGTTTCTAAATGCGTCACTAGTTCATAGAAAGATTTTAAGAAGTTTTGCAATATCCTTAGACATCTTCTTGGGTAAAACCAAGTGGGAGGAATAATAAATATGAAGATTATTAAGCATAAATATGATATGTCGTAATTTCCCTATAAGAGGAACACACTTATTGCTTAAGTACTTAATTTTTCTCCTCACTATGTCATAAAGAGGTTGACATTTCCCCTAAGTAATTCTTTTAGTTGTGATTAGTACTCTAATATAGGTAAATGGAGGAGTTAAGAGTTTCATCCCTATACTTTTTGCATACCATAGAGAAATATGTTTAATATGTTTTAAAAATATGGGATGACTTTTATATGTATTGATAACAAGATCAAAGAGCTTGTTGAGGGAGTTAATTAGACTAGCAACTAAGTTAGGGTCAACTCCACAAAATAAGAGAAGGTCATTAGTAAAGGGAAGATTAAATATATTTAATTTCTTGCACATGCTATAAACTTCAACACAAAACATGAACAAGTAAGGAGATAGAGATCATCTCATCTTATTCCTTATCACCTTTAATGAGTTGAGTAGCCTCTCCATTAATGAGTATAATAAATAAAAGTTTAGTGTTGTATTGCTCAATCCAAGAGATGAATAAGGAGGGAAACCAAAGCTCCAAGAGAGTTCAAAATGAAATGCCAATCTATTAAATCAAAAGCTTCATGAAAATCAATTTTTAAAGAGCAATTTCTACCATATCTCCTTAGGTGATAGTCTTTGAATAGCATTTGAACTAAAAGAACATTATCACCTATAGATTTACCATTAATGAATGCAACTTGTGCTGAATTGTTAAGGGCAAGATCATCTAGAGGTTAAAAGCTTAAATATTACTTTGTATGGAGTATTGCATCATGCTATAAATCTGTTAGGTATGTAAGGCTAGAGGTTTTAGGAACCAGACATATGTGGGTTTTATTCCAAACCTATAATAATTTAGCAGTTTTGTAAAATTCTAGAAAGCACTAATCACTTGAGTTTTGAGGTAAACCTAGGATTTTTGAAAAAAGAAAGCATTAAAACCATCAAGTCCATGAGTTTGATATGATTTAAACTAAATAAAACCTACTCAATATCTTCTACTGAGAAAGGCTAGGTAAGCAAGTCACTTTGGTCTGTAGAGATGAGCTTAGGTACAAAGGAGTTGAGGAGATGAACGGAAGAGTAACTATTGGAGGAAGTACCTAAGGTGCTTTGAAAGTAATCAATGGCAATTTTCAACATCCCAGCTTGGTCACTTATTACCCTTCCTTCTTTTGAGTTAGAGAGGTCAACTTATTAGTCTTCCTACTTTAAAGGAAACCTTTGTGGAAAAAAAAGGTATTAATATCACCATCTTTAAACCATTGTATCCTATACTTCTATTTTATTAAAGAGTGGTGAATCTTTGGTCTTGTCATAATTTTTCAAAACACTCACATGAGCATTCATAAATCTCCTTTTACTTTTTATTAAACAATTCCTTAGCCAAATCAAGTTCATAATGGGTGTTTAAGTGGTATCTCATCATGAGTTTCTTGAGTTCCTCCTTTACACACATTAGCTTTTTGTAGCATCTAAAAGGTTTATAACCAATGATATCAATAGCTATACCCTTCTTAACAGCTAGTTGGAACCCATCAAAGTTTCTCAGAAGTTGAAGAACTTGAAAGGAGATATTCTGGTCTGGGGATTAAATATATTATAGATCTTGATGGGATAATGATCTAAACAAAGACAATTATTAAACAAAACTTTGCTAGCTTGGAACTTTTCAAGTCATAAGTAATTAACTAAGGCCTTACTAGCTTGGAACTTCTTAAGTCATAAGTAATTAACTAAGGCCTTGTCAAGCTTCTTGCTCATAAGCCAATCAGCATTTTGCTTATTACTCTATGTAAAAAAGTTTCCCTCAAACTTAAGATCGATCTCTTCAATGTTAGATAAACAAGGCCTGATGATAGCATCAAACATACTAAAAAAAATAAAGAACTTGAATGAGATAGATTCACAAAGCAGACACTTGACAGTCAACTGATGATCTTTAAAATTCTAAATCCTCT
>JAOQMM010000009.1:10092833-10114611 GCA_027563515.1 Erythroxylum platyclados | reverse complement strand
CCAAGAGTATGTTGAATGATTGATGGCTTTCAACTAGCTCTATCCACTTGATTTTTGACGTTGTATTTGACCAACGAGGATTGAATGCGCAGAAATGGTTGTTGCACGGGTCATTTATTATCAGGGGAAGATTATAATAATATCGATGAGACTTTTGTTTGACCCAAACTCAACCAAGCTTATGGTTGGAATCGAATTGGAGAAGTTAGGAGTAATTCTAATTTAGTCGGGCTCGGGCCTAAAGAAGTGGGAGAGATTTCAATCTTCAATTAAGGCTCATAGGATAGGCAGGCTGTGCTCAGGCTACAAATTATATGAGCAATACCTGCCCAAGGTCTAGGAAACTTGGTCTTCCGGCCCATTTTAAGCTGAGATGATGAGATCAGTCTTATGCTCCTACAGTTGTTTGCATCTTTCCGAACTTCCACCAATGTTCCTTTGGTGGTCTAAGCCTGATTCTTGACTCTCAGTCACATCGGAAAGTAAAATGTTATAATTATAAAGTTTTATCAGTCGGAAAGGTTTAGAAACACAAAACAAGCTGAATTTGTTAATATTTGAAGGAACCCAACATCAACAAAAGTAACAAAAAGAAGAGTCAAAAGAAGAATCAAAACTTATCCCAAAAACTTCATTCTCTTTCAAACTTGACGATTGTGGTGGCTCAATCCAGTGAATCAACAAAAAGATGGAAGAGAGAATACCTGTCAAAGGAATTTCCAAGGACGTAGCTTCCTAGCAACTACTAATTCAACCGTCAAATACGACCCTTTTCGACTTAGGCCTTAACTATTTCGCTCGTGCTAAATATATGTTCTCTACCTTATGTTGCCTCCGAAGTTGAAATCGAAGAGAGGACATTCTTTAAACATAATACTGGTTACTCTTCATTTGATAATCCAAAATGGAAGCACCACGAGAGGGGAAGAACCTAAACACACAAGAGAGGGAAAGAGGAGAGGTTCGTTACCGTGGAATTCGAAGGCGACCGTGGGGAAAGTTTGCGGCAGAGATTCGAGATCCAACAAGGAATGGGGCACGCCGGTGGCTAGGAACTTTTGACACTGTTGAAGAGGCTGCTCGAGCTTATGATCGAGCTGCTTTTGCATTTCGTGGTCATTTAGCCATTCTCAACTTTCCAAATGAATACCAACATCATCATCATCCTAATCAAACCTCTCTACCTTCACAAACTTCTTCATGCTCCTTTAATAATGCACCTACCACAAGTTATCCCGCTGAGGGCTCCTCTGGAGGAGAGGAAGTTATTGAGTTTGAATATTTGGATAACAATTTGTTGGAGGAGCTTCTTGGAAAACACGATAGGACTAAGTAAGGTAGGTTGGAATGTAATTCGTTTTTTGTTACTGGCCCTTTATCCTCCATGAGGAAATTTTTTCACTGATCTTGATTATTACATAAACTGGTAATTCCATGTCTGAAACCTCCTGCATCAAATTAACGTTAGTTGTTGTCGATTGGTATGCTTTCATACTTTCCTATTGTTCTGAGAGTTGGAATGTTAGCTGTTCTGGACATACATCTCTTTTGATCAATTTAATTTATGCTCTGATTGCTTTCTTCCTCTTGCATACATACCCACACGTATCTTTCAACAGTTTTACTTTTTGAGAAGGAACAAGGCTTTTTTTACATGGGTATCTCTGAAGTGATTAGAATAGTAGAATCGAGCTTTTGTGTGGCTGGATACTTTAACAAGACAGGGCCATGTGATTGCCTCACCAGATGACCAAGATCATTGATCAACTTAGATTGTCTGATACCTGAACCTTCTCTCAACCCAAGCTTTAATCTGATGTGGCAGACAATTATAGCTCAGGCTATATTATCTGTCTTTATGTCAATTAATAAATAACTAGTACAGTCCACAAAATAACAACAAATCTACAGGGATTCAAATCTAAATAGTAAAGTGAAGACTCGTGTGGGACTAGGACCCCACCAAATCTTGAAAGTTGACCTGTAATACTGTAGGCACTTTTTGCTCATTTGGCATCTAACCTGTCTCCAATTCAATCTTTTTTGTCCTTGCCTTCCTCAAAATTCAAGAGCTCCTCTAGTAGTTTGTCATCTAAGTACTCAAATTCAATCACTTGTCTCTCTTGTTGTGCTCCACTCCTTTCCTCATTCTGGGATGTTGAGGAAAAAGAAAAAGAAGAAGATGAAAATGATGAGGATGAGGATGATGAAGATGACAATAATGATGGTGAGGAAGATGACGAAGAAGTAGAATCAACAACCTTAGATGGAGGAGGATATTCACTTGGAAAGTTTAGGATTGCTAATTGGCCTCTCATGGTATAGGCAGCTCTATCATAAGCCCTCGCAGCCTCTTCTGCCGTATCAAAAGTCCCTAACCATAACCTCGCTCCTTGCCTCGTTGAGTCCCGTATTTCTGCTGCATATTTGCCCCATGGACGTCTCCGAACACCTCTATATCGCACGTCTCCTTTTTCTGCTTTGCCCTTTCCTTTAGGGTCTTGCTCCATACTGGCTTAGATGAATCGAAGTGTCAGTTTAACTCGCTTCTGTTCTGTATGCTAGTTTTTATATTGAAAAAGTATCGGGTGGATTTGAACTTATTCAACGCCCCCAGAGATCCATGATGGAGATAGATTGCATATATATTCAGGATTGATGATTAATTAGATGACGATAGTTTTAGCTCAGAGGACCAATAGTTCCACAATTTCTGGTTTTGATTCCGTTGGTATCTTTAACCGTATCCTGATATTGGTCTCTGACAGTTTGGTGGTGAGGTCACTTAGCTTACGTTGTCACCACGCCTCAGCTTGTTAACGTTGGATAATCAGGTAATTTTCATCGGAATCGAGATTAAATTAGTTAAAATGATGAGTATTTCGATGGTGACACATTGTTTATTTCGATTCCCATAGTCATAACCTTTTTTCAACAATCCTATTGCAGCCTATAGCTTCCTCATTCGTCATCTCGCTTACGTAATTTCTTTTTGTGCTATGCGTATCAGTACATTACGACTAGACATGTGACTGTTCCACATTCAGAGTTGAGTTCGGATGACTTACTAATGTCTTGAGTATGTGATGAGGTCATATGGGTTAGCTCATACATGTAGTCATTATGTTATGCCATCGCTGATGTGATACCGGCAATTGTTAAGTACTTCTTGTCTTATTTTATCACCGAAATTCTCAATGGCCACCATCATTCAAATTATTGTTGATATGGTCATGTCTAACATATTTAGAATGTGACAGGGTTATAGTGCCCAAAGACTTAGAAAGTCCCAAATAGTTTTTTTTTTTTGTAGTGCCAAAAACTTGAAAGATTTTAAGTTGTGAAATAGGAGTTATACTACAGCTACGAGTTATTTTAAAATTTATGAACCAATACAAATGTAATTGTAATACATCAAGAATAAAAGATAGAGGTATCAAATTAATCTAAATTTATAGGTAAAAGTCTAAACTAATTAGGTTGGGATTCAAAGTTGAGAAGATGGGCACAAATCAATTTGCCCAAAACATCGAAAAGTTATTATTTTTATTCGAAACTTAATTAAATTTTTAACTATTGAATTGATTGAATCCAATTCAGGTGGAGTAGTTTAAATCTGATAACTGAATCTGATTTAAAAGAAATCATACAATTCAGAACCAACCTTTCATGATGCATTGCTAACTTTAGTAGATTTAAAGATAATTGTACCAAAAATTTTAGGTTATTGTAAAAATTATGGACGGGATAAAATTATAAAAAGAAATTGTAATGACAAACTCAAATACAACTATAATATTTTGAGTAATTGTGGACTATTCTAAAAAATTACAAAAAATAAGGATACAATTGTAATAAATTGCAATAATGGATCCAAGTACATTGGAAGCAATTGCAAAAAGTGGAGCTTATGGTAACGAAACCAGGCGCAATAAAATATATAATTGAACCTTGGTTGTGAAAGTAATAAATCACATGTTTGTATTCCGAGGTGTCCGAATGTCCAAATGCCGAGTACCCAATTAAGCCACCGTCCGTTCCCATAATGCCCAAACCATCCAACGTATATATATCCATGAGAATGTCCACGCCAACTTGCCTGAAAATGTGAGATAAGATCGAGTTCTCTTTTTCCAAAAACGAAATTGAAGTTGATGTTTTTAGGCACATGGATGGCTGTTTGGTTCCTAAGGTTCGTTCTTGTAATGAAAAGTTTGGAGACGGAACCTTTTAAAACCAAAGAAAAGGTCACCGGAGATATGAACTGAAGCAGTACTGTTCGGATTGACTTGGAAACAAAAACCATTATTGAGGATGTCACATATCGACCTTTGCCAGTATTAGAATTTTTAATATGGACAGAGTATAGAGTTTATTAACAAGAATTTGATTTGGGTTAATTATTATAAAAATAATTAAAACTAGTCATTTGGATAATTGACCCTTACTATTTATAAACTCTTTAATATTTTCATATTTAGTCAATATGAGATATTTTAACAGCTAGAAACTCGTCTCTTTATTTAGTTACCCTTCTGACTGGATGAAAGGCTTGCCTCTACTCTAGCAAAAAGGGGAGTGACCAAAGTGTGTAGTAATCATGGTGACGGTGGCAAGAGAAATTTTGGTGTATATTTTACGACTTTCTTGTACCAGTCTTGCTTTACTGGAGTGCATCAATGCGTGATATCTGTAGCAGGAAATCGCTGTTTTTCCTTTTAGGTGGTTTATTAAACGGCAGGAAAAGAAGGGGGATTCATTTCGTTCAATTAAAGTTGAAATCTGACGCTAATCAATTTGTTTCTTTAATCATGTTTTAGTTAATATTTCCCATGGTGGTCCTTCAAGGCACCACTGGGACTTCTTGTATTTTTAACTTCAGACATCTCTGTCAGTAAGACGGCAACATGATCCTTGTGTGTGGTGTGTTAACGCATACTTAATACCGAAAGGTTCCGATGATGTCACACACAGCATGTCACTCAGGATGCTGTCATAAAAAAGAACCAAATATATCACTTGTACAAGATTACTTAAATAACTCCAGTATCTGCCTTCAAATCAATAACCATTCCTCAAGAACAGGAATTAAAAATAGCAAGCATTTCATACAATTTTATAGTACTGATGAAAATGTATTTGAATTCGATAGAATAAATACTTTCAATTTGTGAGGTACGTAACGAACAACAACACAAAAGTCTTTTGTGTAGAATTTGCTTCTCGTATATCTATTTATCTAAATGTTTGGTGGTTTAAGGACTGTTTTTCAATTTGCTGATGTGAAGAATGACATATGAGAAGTAAAAATTTGTTGTATTTAAAAATCAATTGAATCAAATGCTTCAATTTATTTTGAGTCACTGATTCACTAAATAACTTGATCAATGATTTATTTAATATGCACTCAAAAAATGAAGACTACAAATTTTACTGTTATAAAAAGTATTTAACGCATTTTTTATTATATTAATAAATGTAGAATATTTAGTACATAATATATGATATGAATTAGTTTGTTTGTAAAGTATGACATTCTTGTTATTAATGACTAATTAATAATATATATATATATATATGTTAAAAACGGGTGAAAGAAATTATAATATTAAAATATCTATTAAATCTATTTAACTTTTAAAGATAATAAATGTCTATTTATAAAATGAAGACTAATTTATAAATATAAAATAGTTAATTATTCACAAAAATTTAAAAATTTTCTGCATATTAAGTACCATTTTACAATATTAATGTTGATACATTTAATCGCTTTAAATATATAAATAAAGTCTTAATACCTATTTAAGATTATACAGAGATTTATTCAACTTGCAAAACAAATGCCAATTTCCTTTTTCTTTAAAATCTTTGGTTGGAATATATAAATCTCTTCTTCAAGATCTCTATGAACAAAAGTAGTTTTTACATTTAATTGGTTTAATAGAAGTCCAGTATATTACAGATCAACATGACTACTCTAACTATAATAACTTGAACGATATAAGAAAAAATTTAATTAAAACTAATTTATTCGTTCTAAGCATATCCTTTCAGCACTAATCTTGCATGATATGGCTCCACTTAATCATCACCATTCAATTGATCTTGAAGACCTAGTTATAATCAATTGACTTCCTTTTTTGTGGAAATGGCATAAGTTCTCAATTTTAGCTTCAATTTCCTTTAGCATTCATGTCCTCTATTAAGAGACATTTGGATTATTTACTGCTTCTAGAGAGTTTATGGATTCCCATCCTTTATTAAAAGGTAGTATGTTATGTCACTCTCTATTATATAATATGAGTGCTAATTTGGTGTTTATTTTTGTATAAATCAACACACTTTTATAGCTTTAAACTCGACTATCTTTTGGAAATCTTGCTTTGGTGTTATTTCAAAAGAAACCTTTTGTCAAAATTTTTTCTTGTCTATAATCTGTACAACTTCTTTATAAAGTGATAATCTCTTCTTCGTCTCTTTGTAACTTGTCTTTTACAAAGGTAATATTCTTGTTGGCTATAAGATTGTGAGCCCACAGGTTAGATGCTTTCATTCCATTAACCTATCCTCAGAATAAGAATTCCCTTGATTTGATTTCGGCCATTATGATTTCTTAGCCATTATACATCATGTACATTTGATGTTCAAATAAATGGCTTACTAATTCACAACCCCCATCACTGTTTTCAACTCCATTTTAGTTGATACAACTTAATTCACTGCATAACACAAAATAATGATTACTTTTGGCTAGAAAGCCTTTTTAAGGCTAATAGCTTCCAACATTGATCTTTTTTTTTCCTAATAAAGTTATATTCATCTGCTTTGCCACTCTATTTTGTTGAGGAGTGTATGCCATAATGGATTGTCTTTAGATGCCTTCTTGCTTATAAAATGCATATAATTTATTCCTAATATATTATCCTCCCTTATATGTCCTCAAACAATTAATCTTTTTACCATAATCAAGTTAAACTCGTATTTTAAAAACTTTGAAGAGTGAAAATACATATATTTTTCTTTTGATAGGATATACCCAGCACCCCTTGGAATAAACATCAATGAAATACCTAAAGTGCTTTGCTTGTCCCAATAATGGAATTGATAATTGCCACACATCCAAGTAAACTAATTTAAGAATAACCTTACTTCTTGAATTTGATATATTAAACTTCATGTGGTATTGCTTAGTTATTATACAATGCTCACAAAAAGGATAATGATACTTTTACAAGGCCATAAAGTAGCTTATGCTTAGCAAGGATCTTCATTCTTTTTTCAAATATATGTCCAAATTTATGATTACATAACATTAAAGATCTTTCATTTGCATTACTTAAAGTGTCTAATGCTTTTACTTTATTCGTGTTTCTCCCTTTAACTTATACAAGTTTGCATGTATCTTCACTCCCTTCATAAGTACATGGTTCTCTCTAATTATCTTCAAAAACTTTTTCATAATTTCAATTTTTCACCCAAAATTATCTATTCATCTTAAAGACAACAAATTTTCTTCTTGTCTTCTACATGTTATATCTCTTAAGGAGAATGGATTATACCATTATACACTTTCAACTTGATGATTCTAATTTTAAAAAACTTTAAAGGTTAATTATCATAACTATAAACATATCCTCCGTTTATAATTATGAAACCATTATCTTCTAGAGTTCATGTGAAATATCGCTCATAAATTGAAAAGCCATATATCAAGTATCCTTTCCTGTTTTCAATTGTTATTGTTGTTTTCACAATACAAAGTATTTTCATAACCTAAAGTACTTGCAACATTTTCTTGAGGAGTGAAAATTTTCTTATTTGAATTCTTGCCATCCTTGTTTAAATTACTCTTCTTGCCATAATTGTAGCATTTTAAATTCTTCTTACTTGTTTATTTTGATCTGCCATGTTCTTGACTCCCACTTAGACCATATTTTGTTGATCCCTCTTTTATCATTATTAAAGCTTCAATAGTTTTGAACTAGATTACATATCTTTCTTATTCTTGTGTTGGCTTTTTCCTCCAAAATTACAGTTGCAACATCATTGAGACTAAGTAACATGTAATAATATTTTTGGTTAAATTCGTGATGACCTTATTATACCAATCTAGTACACACTAAAATAGAAGTTAAACACTTTCATGTGCCTCTATTCTATAGTCCAATGTGTAAGGTAAGGGAGTAAAACATTCAAAGTATTGATGTGCTTGGTCATTATAGTAAATTATAAAATCTAAAGAATATAAAATTTTATTATAGAGTGACTTAACCTTATATAACTTTGTGAGATAAACACTTTTTTTTTGTTTTCTTCTCTTATGTGCTTGAAAAAATTTTATCAACTAAATTTAGATAAAAATTTGTATAATTTGCTTCCATCTCTTTCTACTTGGTATTACTTGTGAAGTCTATTAGGCAATTTTGTTTTGTTAAGATAGTCTTCATCTTTAACTTTTATAGTGAGAAACTGCTTCTATTAAATTTTTTAATCATGAATTTGACTGTTTTCACTTTTATCCGTAACTACTTTAAGTTAAAAGAAATAAGGCTAACTATTTTACGTAAATAGTAATTATATACATGAATATTACCTAACACTTTCAATGGTAAATAATAATCTAGTTTAATTTATAACGTGGACAATCCACTTAAAATGAAAATAATAAAATATATAATAAGAAATTTCTCACAAAATCAACTCTTAGATACTTGAGAACTTTGATGCTTAAAACAAGAAGTTGAATAGTTATTTGCAGTTAAGCCAAATTAAGCATAACCCTTGATTGTAAACGGTTGTAATTAAACCGTTATGCATTTGTCTCCATCAGATACTTGTTTTCTTTAATCACCATAAAATACATATAGTTCTAATTTATTTCCTTTTTTACCGCACAAATATATGAGTGCAATTAATTTATTTATTAATCACACTTAGCAATTGTGGGACTCTCCTACCAGATCAAGTGAGAGTGATGGAGCAGATTCACCTTGCATGGCCAAATTGATCAAGTCAATAATTGATTAGATGGCCAAGCTTTTAAACTAAAGATAGTGATTTTTTTTTTTAATTTACTAGGACCTATTCCAATTAGATTCATGGTATTCTATGACCTTCTAAATCATTTTTCTCTGTGACAGAATTAAGACCATGATCTTAAATTTCAAATTTTTTTTGTAAATTAGACAGTAGTGATTATTTTGTTCAAAGATATAATTTTATTCTTAGTTATTTATGATTGAAATTTTTTAAACTGTTTCTAAACATGTTAAGATTCAATCACAAAATACAAGTTTGAATTATATGATCAAGATAAATTAACATAAAAGAAATTGAGATTGAGATTAACAAATGCACCTATAAGAAAAATCTTCAGTACCAACCATCATGTCCAAAGAGTGGAGTCCCCTCGTTCCTAATCACTAATAAAACTTATATGTTATCAATTACAATTATATCTAGAAAATACGTTAATCAAATTAACTAATATGACCTGCAGTTAAAGGTGAAAAATTATTGATAGACATTAAACTATTAGTAACTTTCGGTGCCATGAAAAGCTTTACCATTGGAAATTTATCACCCAACCAGCTTAAATAAAAGTCGATCACAAATGTTCCAAAATCTTGAACATCCGCCTAACCTTAGACTTCTGTTTGAGAATTTGACATTTCCTTTTATTCTCATCCTTGACTGAAATCATATACTTATACTTTAATTCAGCAATCAGAAAGTAAAGACAGAAATGATAATCACTTGAAACTAGCTATGCATCACCGAAATGATATATATTCAATGCAATTTACAATCACTTAACTGGCAGAAACACTCTTTTGTAATTTAACCTTATACTACAGCCTGACTTTTTTGCCTTAAAATGAAAAGAAGTTAGACCAACGTGGAAAGGAGAAGAAGGGAGAGATCGAGGTCTTATTCTCATAAATTCTGCAAGTCTAGTGTAATCCCTTATTTTCAGCGTGAGAAAGTGAATTAATCACAATTAATCCGAGCAAGAAGCTCATAGTTTAGAAGTTGGATAACAAAGATAAATATATTTTTTATAATTGTTGAGAATATCCACGTGTGAGTGTCCTATATCAAAGAAAGAAGAGAAAGAAGACTAACATATAAGCTTAGTTAATTACTCCATCTATTATCAATTGATTTTCGGATAGATCCTTACTTGAATTTGTATAGTCTATTTTTCCTTTTCGTGTGGGCCAGTAGGCCTATTACAAATTCTAAAAATAATTTTCATTATTTAAATTACTAAAAGAATTTGTCTTAACATCTTTAAAAGAAGACATGCAAAATTATTTTAGTATAGGTTGTTATGTAATTAATTATTATATAATTAATAGTGTTTATATTGTATATAACATATTGTATTATAGTTTGCATTAAAAGAATTTCAATAAAAAACTTAATAGAAGATTATTTTAAATTTTCATATTACATAATAACGCAAAATAAAAATTGAAATAAGAAAAAAGGAATCGATATTCTAAGAGTTGTTTCCGTTTCATGTCCTCTACTAAACTTGTCAAAGTTTTGGTTACTCTTAGGTTAAGATTGAGATGCTCTCTCAGCCGCAATTCTTTGTCGTTCTCGGAGCAACTCAGCACATACCTTCATTCGGTTGTTTCGTTTTCTTTAAAATGTGACATGTTAATCTGTTACGAGAAATTCTTAGTTTCAGACTACATGGTTTGGCCTTTTTGCTTTTCTTTCTATAATGGTAATGCTATATGAACTAAGATTTTTATTTAAAAAATCTAAAAGAATACAATTACACGACATTAGCGGTGAGAAGTAATTAACCATATAATTGTTAAACGTATGCAGTGCCTATATCAGCTACCAGAATTAGTTCAAGCCCTTCCATGGCATTTACTCATCCTTATCGTACTTCAGACCAGGCTCTTCCCATATTAGCCATTGCTTTACTCACAGTAGTAGGGACGGCTTTCCTGCTTGTTGGCTACTACGTTATTTTCCACAGATGTGCCAAGGGACAACAACGCCATCGTCCAAACAGAGAACCAAGAGAAAATGAGGATTCGTTTATATCCCTGTCCCCAGAAATGCGGGATCGTGGGCTTAATCAATCAGCCATACGCAAAATTCCCACATTTCAATACAGAGTTGATAAGGACAAAAGTAGATGCGCATGTGTGGTCTGTCTCAACGAGTTTGAAGAAAAAGACGTGCTTAGACGTCTTCACAATTGCAGCCACACTTTTCACTTGGATTGCATTGACGTCTGGTTCCAAGGAAATACAAATTGCCCCCTTTGTAGAACAAGCATTTCAGGGTCTACTAAGTATCCTATCCAAAGCAACATTTTTGCCCCAACTTCTCCTCAAGACTCGCAGCCTTACAGCAGTAGTTTTGTTGGTGGAGATGCTGAATTTTTTGTTATTGAATTGGGTGGACCACGTGAAGAAGTTTTGGCACCTAATAGACTCCAAGAAAGTGAGAGTTCAAGACAAGTTCAGGAGCAACTCAGGACTCGGTTATCAGTAAAGGTAAGGGAGCAGAGGCCTGGAAAGTTGAAATCATCAAAAAAGCATCGGCATTTTTCGATAATGGGTGATGAGTTCATTGATCTGAGAGAGAGAGACGATCAGTTCGGTATTCAACCTGTAAGGAGATCTTTTTCATTTGATTCTGCGGTCGATCAACAGCTTTATTTGGGTGTCCAGAGAGCCATTCAACACAATTTACATGAGAGGGAGACTAGCCGAAGTGAAGAATCCAGCAGCAGAAGTCAAAGTCAATGGTCGTTTTCAAAATTTGTTCAGGGCCGAGGATCAAGAAGAGTAGTGCCTTCAAGTTGAGCCTTTAAGTTGGATGATTTGAAATGAATGGTTGTTGGATAAATTTGGATTTGGGAGATGTATGTATACAAGCTTGTAAAGCCAATACAAAAGGTCTCATAACTTAAATGTTGAAAGGGTGGGTGTGTGATTGTGATTATGTTGAAAGGGTGGGTGTGTGATTGTGAGGAAGCATTAGGAATCAAATGTTTGATTGTGTCTCAACACTCCTAGGGAGGGATGGCAGATAGAGGGATATAGAGAATGGAGTAGTCTTCATCTGGCAGAAGGATCCATAGTATGAGTAACTATGAGTGAAGCCAACATGGGGATCCCATTCTCCATTTGGAATATGATCAACATATCTTTTTATGCAAGACTTCTAAATATCGTAATAAGATTTCCACCTCTTTTCCTCTAAAGGTTTGTAATCACTAATCAGTGTCCAAAACATATAAAAATACACGAGAGCCAGAAATGGCAAACGGTTGTCAGCATCATTAATTATTGGAGTTGACAATAAATCTTTGATTATATCTGTAATGATTCGGGATGGAGTCCCAGACTCCCAGCTACTATCAGAAAACAAAACAAATGGTACCACACATATTCTAGCTGTTGCAACTGCTCACAGATCATTACGCTTCCCCTGATCGGTACACATGCCACATGCCAACTCATAAACCAAGTATGAATCACCGTCCACGAGTTCACCAGAGATGAGCACGCCAAAATTGGCAGGGAAATAAGAAGCTTCTATGTAGAGAAAAGTTTTTGCTCGCAAAAGAAAGTAATGTGGTTCTGAATAGAAAAGAATGGAGAACAAGACCCATGTGCTAACTTGATATGGGATTAAGGTGGAATTACCATAAAACATCTATGATCATTAAACAGTCATTGTATCTCCAAAGAGACTACATACTCAATCTGTTCGCATGATTACATAAAGGAGCCGCGTGTGTCTAAGGAGGGGAAGGTGGGGGAATTTGAGACTGCTATATGCCAGGCATGGTTAGACTACGTAGAGCTTGTTTGCTTTCGGTTGAGAGGAACGTTGGGCTCTGAGTTTCTGTGTGAATGATTTTTATGAGGTATCGCAAGTGCCTACGTAGGGAGCTGGTTTGTGGACGCGCAATGAGCTTTTGCCTTCAATTGTTCAAGAACTCTGCGAGCTTCTGTGAGCTCATCTTGTGCACTTGGTCCATGTCCTTCCCAGGCATCAACTACTCGCTGCTGGAATTCAACCGCAAGAGCATAGCTGCATAGCCCACAAAATTCCTTGAAATCATATCATTTAACCATTAAAGATGAACAAACATCAATGCAATTTTACATGTCAAAAAGTTCGTGCCCTACATTGCTGCCATGATGAAGGAATTTAAACAGTAATGGCTTTAATGAATTAAATATCTTTATAAGTGCTACAGGAATATTGATAGACTTAGGCGTCTTTGAATCATGCAAAATAATGTTACATACACTACTCAGTAAAGCGAATTATCTTTTATATACTAGCTATTTCTTTTATTGTTCAATCCTGTCTCAAGGATCAACAAGAAGAAAGGAAAAAAGACTAAAACTCAGATATTTAAAAGTCACTTGGTTCCAACAAATTGAAGTTAAAAAACCTTTAATGCAAAGTTACTGGTAAAGAATGTTAAACAAGAGGGTATATCTTTTACTTCTCAAAATTATACATGATATAAACATTCCCTTGTCCCACATTCACAGATTTTTGTATGCAGAATAGTTACACTATCATATCTCTGGAGATAAAGGAGATAAAGCAAAGTTTCAACATGACAAAAAAATAAAAAAATCTACAAATGGCAGGATTTTGTTGGAGGGAGATGCAAGCCAGGTTGGGTCACTTTGAGAAAAGGATGACTAATGGCTAGTGGTATCTCCTCATAAAAGATCGGCATATTTACAGAAGTTGAAAAAAATTATGTTCCATTAGGCCGTCTTTGTAGGGATAGAATGCTGACAGATGAAGATGGCAGTTTTTGAACAAGCAGTGTTCTTCAGGACTGATGTAGCTGATGAGGGAGACTTCCCTTGACAAAAAGCTCAAGAAATGGACTAGATTACATACTAGAAGCGAGTTAACACAATTAATGTAAGACAGGAGAACTAGACTAATGGTCAATCAATCAGGTGAAGACCAAATATGTGAATTCTTAAACCATGTTTTTGAAATCAAGTAACTAGTTCCTACCTTCCCACGGCACCGTATGCTTTTGAAAGGTTCTGACATGCTTCAATTGAATCAACATGATGAGGACCAAGTGCCACGTCCATGATGTCCTTTGCCAGTGCAAACATCTGTGCAGCTGACTGTGGTCTATCTAGTTCTAAATACGCAGCTCCCAGATTATTGTAAATATACGCTACTCCAAAATGTTTTGGACCAAAGCTCTCTTTCAACCTTTCAGCTGCATTCTCCAAGAAAGGAATTGCCTGATTCACTTTACCTGTCAACAGAAGCAACCACCCAATTCTAGCAGAAACACTTCCTTCTGAATGCTGTTCTTGTGGGACTTTCTCAAGTAACGAGAGTGTTCTCTTCAACAAAGTAATTGCAGTATCAAACTCGTTCATGCTCTCGTATTGCATTGCTATTTCTGAGTAAGCATCAGCAACTTCAACTGGAGAAACTTTCTGATTTTTGTCAAGAATACCACAAGCTATCTCCAAACATCTCTTTGCATCTGGAAATTTCTCTTGATTACAAAGTGCTTTTGCCATAGAGATAAACACCAATGCTCTAGTTTCAGCATCTTTCTCAGTCTGCTGAACAACACCCTTCAAAGTATTAATAGCTTCATCATACTTTCCTAAAGCTATCTTCATATTAGCAGCATCAATCTCTGCACGAAGCAGATGTGAGCTAAGACCCCAATTCCTCAAAACCTTGCGTGACAATTCATTCTGCTCCAATGCCTTATCATGCTCTTCCAAACCACTATAAATGACCCCAAGAAGCCTCCTATCATTTGCAACCTCCACAGAATTGTTCCCCAATCCACTCCTATGTATTTCCAATGCCTTCAAACCAAAGGGTAGTGCCTCCTTGAAGTTTAAAACTCCAGCATATGCCTCAGCCATATCCCTATAAGCCACACCCAACTCTTTACTGTCTTTTTCTAAAGTCATTTCCTTGATCTCTAGACACTTCCTAAGATTCTCTAAAGCTTCCTCTCTCCTCCCCATTGCAGTCTTAACATTTGCTAACTCAAGCATCACTGCATGCACGACTGGCCTAATATCTTCAAGGTTACCATTCTCATCCTCCTCCAGCCTAGACAGCATCCTTTTAGCCCTATTCAAATATCCTAAACTATCATTAAACCTTTTCAAACCATAACTAGCAGAACCCATTAACTCCAAAGCCATTGCAACAAGTAATGAAGGTTTGGAATCATTGTTATCAAGAATTTGCAAAGCTCTACTAGCAAACACTAAAGTTTTCTCAGGGTCATCACCTTCCTTGTCAAGTTTAAGTCCAACCTTTAGAGCAGCCAAACCAAGCTCTCTCTCATCGAAAGCAGTCTCCATTTGTTTGAAAGCTTCAAGCATCTCCTCGGTGGTCTCAGCAGACTCAAACGCCTCTTCAAGATTGGATTTTTCTTTGATTTTTCGCTGTCTGGAGGACATTTGAGGCTGATTTTCCACAAGGGTGTCAATGTTCCGACGTTTGATCGATTGGAATTTGTTGGGTTTAAGGACCAGGGCATTAGTTTTGGTGCAGGGTTCGAGATAATTGGTAATTGCAAGAAGTGAAGAAGAAGAAGCAACAGAATCAGAAATGTAACTTCTGGAAAGCAGACTGCTTAGAGTTTCCAATTTCCGTCGAGTGAGGCGAGAGAGAAGGAAGATTGAAAATCGCTTCATGACGCAATTGGCAGAATGGGCCAAAAAATTGAAACTCCCTTTAAACCCTGGAAGAGCACCTAAAACCCTTTACACAATCAAATACTTACTTGAGACAACGTCGTATCCTCCACAGCTAAAACACATGCAGTTAGGAATAACATTTTTGGTCGGATCCAATCTAATCAAATCAAGTTTATTGAATTTCAAGAATCAGATCAGAAGAATAAGCGTACAAATAAAATTTTGAATATATTAACAAATGATTGTTTTTTACTATTCTTTTTTCTGTACAGTTTTAGAAGGCTTACGACTTCTTCACCTAATCTTTCTAAGTGTAGTTGAGGCTTTGCAATATTATCCAACCTCAAATGAATCTATATACAACAAATAATGAGAGTTTTATCCGATCCAAATGAATCACATTTCACCCTCGGAAACCCAAATGCATTCCACAAGTCTTAACAAACTTGATGGAAATGAGTGGGGCTATTTGAATCACGTGGGACTCTCAGGATGTCTGCTGCTATAAATGTCAAAATGGAGTAATAGGTTGTTCCCTCCTGCTTCAATCTCCTCGTTAAAGTAAGTAGTCTGGGCTAACTTTCCATCAAAATGGAGACTTGGGGTGTTTCCTCCAAGGTCGCCATTACAAGTAGTGTAGGATAAGTTGACAGGTTCTTGCTCCTCAGAGCTTCGGTCAGATAAATGATCATTATAAATATGTCCAGGAAAGTGGTTGAAATCAGGTGGCTCAAGAAAACTTGTCTGAGGCCGTATGCTCTTTTGAATACTTCTAGCCCACCAATGGCCCCTAGAAGGATGTGGAAAGTTGCCAGAATCGTTGTGCCGAAATACACTTTCCCTGAAATAAGGGGTAGATGTAGACGCCTCTAAATGTGTCTCAGATCGAGACTTATAATGATCACCACAGTATTCTTCTTCACACCTTCCTTCATTTTGAGTCTCGTCATGTGACATCCAAAAATGACCAGAGGGCAGCTTGGTCACTTCAGGTGGCACAGCCGCCACAACCCGTGCATGGTTCATTGAATTGTGACGTTGCCAAATATAATACCAATCAAGTAAGTAGGGATAATCCTTGTGATCTGCACCAGCCAGCCACAAAAAATCCAACTGAAAACCAGGATTATGGTGGCGCATTTCTTTCCAAAATATGCTATTTCTATCCCGAGGGCTTCCTGGACTTCCTTGCCAAATTCCGGAAGGAGAGTACATATGTCTCACTCCCTGTCCCTGCGAAATTTGATCCGTGAAAGTTTTGAGGTTCATTAGGAACTGCTTTCCATCTAAGTTTGGTTCCCACGAAGGATAGGCGCTCTGGAAACTGTATTAAAAAGCAAGTTCAGTAGAAATACTTGGATAAAACTACTATCGGGTACATGGCATGGATATTTTCATTTGGATGCTGAAACACGAAACAGATCAAGATGTCTTCACATGCATGCACATGCGCACATGCGCACATGCATGGGAAATTTTGCCTAGGACAGTAAATGCGATGAAGACTCAAATGACACCAAAACTAATTGATGACAGAGACGACAGTGGTTTATAAAACTTTGAGAGAATCTCAAGTTCTAGAAAATCCTAGATGAGAACAATGAGTTCCCATATGCACTATAAAGGAAAGGTATCTGATCTTGGCTCTCAAAAGTTATATTTCAAAAACTGCAAATCCTCATCAACCTCAGTCTTTACTTTTCCTTAAGAATCGTTAAGTAATCTGGTTTTGATTAAGCTGTCAATGAAGCAGCTTTCAAATTTATTGATACGCTAGCGTCTGATTGCTAAAGGTGATAAGGAGCAGCCCATGAAGAATTCCCATACAGATAGACCAACTACTGAAGGCCTTTAAAAGGATGCACACAACAGTCCTCAGGGCATACCTCAGAAATGATTTCTCCATCTTCCCTTGAGAGCTCCTCTGGGTCCTGGGAGTATGGTGGGGAGAACCATAATTGCTATTGCCATGTCTATGAAAATCAAAGGAACTAAAACTGCATAATACAAAGTACAAGATTGGGTAATGTTAGTGCTGGGCAGAAAACCAGGGTCATTATTTAGTTACCAACTAAAGCATCAAATCAATGGTATCAAAATTGCAAATTGCAAAGGAGGAAAAACAGATTGACCTGCATACAGAGCCAACACCTTCAATATCAACTGTGAAATCCGAAATGAACTGTAGGATGTCATCTACCCGCTGCACATAGTAAGTGAGCATCAGTTGATGAATTAAGACATCATCAAGATATTTAATGCTTCAGACAATTAGCTGATACCTTTGGAACAACAAACATAAGTAAGACTGGGGTGAGGAGAATTGATGCCATCTCTTCGAGAAACATCCTTGCAGTATACTACATCAAAAGATGAAGCATTCAGTGCACCAAAAACAGGTTCAAACGTCTAGTCATTCATTTTGTTATTTTCCTGCAGTGCAGGTCCTGAGTTCTTACTTATGCTCTGGTGTTGTTAAATGAACTTTGGATATATTACCTGAAATAAGATTTCATACTCTGTCCGAACCGTTTCTGTGCTTTCTTTACCCCGCCATCGCTTAGGCATATAATGTGTATGTTGGACTACCATAGACATAGCCCCTTCCGGATCAAGGACCAGAAGTTTATTTACTGCACGTCCACTGATGGCCGATATGGTCCCAAAAACAGCTGCGTACCATATCAAGTTCCGACCAAATATCTGGAGTATGGAAAATAAATGCTATGAGAAATTACACAAAAATGATGATTATTGCCCCCATGGTATGCATGTCATATCTGCAGGGAAGTTGTGCAGAAAGTTCAAAGGAGTCTACTTACATGGCCCTCCAATAGAGATTCCTCCAGAAATGCAACAATTATAACTATGGCCATAAAGCCCCCAGAGACAAAGGAGATGAACTTTGCAATAGTTGATATAATAGGTGATGGAAATTGGTTTATGTAATTAGAAGCGTGGACTGCACAGCTATTGATTCGATGCTTGAACAGGTGCTCAACCTGCAATGCAGATGGAGAATATAACCTATGCTGTCCAGAGTTTAAATATGCATCTATGTAACAGGGATGTCATAGAATGAAATGCATATTATTATTTTGGGATAAAGCTACCACAATAATAACCTCCAATCTCATTGATAATGATGCATCACCAATAAACATTTTCCTGTCCTTATTAGTTCTCATCAGAATCAGAGTAATGCAGGAAATGTCATTCCAGTCGACAGGAGCATTGTAATAGAACTCTCATCAAAATACATGCATATATATACATATATAAAGCACGAGTTTATGCAGAAGAAAGAATGCTCTTGAATAAAGATTTTCATCACCAATTTTGTGTATGCAGATAATCTCATTACAACAATTAATGCATAAAGTATGGGAAGCACATTAAATTGGAGAGAATAAGTGTTCTGAGAACAGCTTAGCTGGTCAGACGGAACTGCAAGTTAGTTCAGAAAGTGAACATTTGTGAATTTAATTGAATAGAAAGTGAACATTTGTGAATTTAATTGGATTCTATTCAATTAATAAATATTACTAAGGATGCTGCTAACTTAGGTGCAGATTTATGGTTAGTAGCCTTTTATTTTGCTTTGAAGTCATTGTTTTTCTGGAAATATGCGAGGGGGTTGAAGTCATTGTTTTAGGTCCCCGCTCCTAGTGGCCTTTTGTGTAGGTTTGAAGTCATTTCAAATCACTGCTACTACCTTTTCATGCAAATTAATATCTGCTTTTCGCAATACAACTGAACAAGTCTAAATCTAGGATTTGAACTTGCTATTAAAGGAAGAAAGATGACTTCCTACTCAGTTGTATTGCTAACCTAATTTGAATAATATATATCATAGTATTGTTTAACCTTATGATGGTAAACTAACATTTAATTAATTAATTAATCAATGTCGTTTTTCAATTATAGACTGATCACAATTGAACCACATTCCTTTTAACTCTTTGCTCTAGTCTTTAAAACATTGCCAATTTGTTAAAATCCATTTGATCTAATCTTCAATATATATATTATAGTTAACCTTATGATAGTAAACTATCATTTAATTAATTAATTAATCAATACCATTTTCCAACTACAGACTGATCACAATTGAACCACATTCCTTTTGACTCTTTGCTCCAGTTTTTAAAACATTTCCAAGATTTTTAAATCAATTTGATCTAGCCTTCAATGTATTTAAAGAAAACACGAAAGAAAGGAAAAAGAAGGGTTAAAAACAATACCTCATTGAAAGGAAAAAGAATGGTAAAAAACAATACCTCATTGAACTCCCTAAAAGTCCACCTTGATAAATTAGCCCATCTGCGAGACCATGCTGAGCTTGGATTATTGTAAAATTCTAGTGCATGCTTTAGGAAATGATCAACCAGCATGAATGTAAAAATTAATGGTGTGAACAAAATTGACCAACGGCCAGCTCTCACAAGCTGAGTCTTTAATGCTTCAGGATTGGAGATGAAGTCCCTCTTAATACAAAAGTTTCTTCAAAAAGAAAAAGAAAAGAAAAATACATTAATAAACATAACTTCTTTTCACTCAGATCAAAGCTGAAAAGAGTCCACAACATGTCAAATGTAGCATACCTATCAAATACTTTCTGCAGTATGAACCAATCCACAATATTTTCAAGGACCTTTGTTAACATTAGGCGACAGTGTGGTCTATTAGAGCCAATTTTGACAATGGGACCAGCCCCTGGAAACCATGAGGGTATTGGAAAAGCAAGTACCCCTTTGTTGATCATTCCAATTAAGTAGTTCTCCTTACGCATGAGTCGCATGACCACATCATGAGCAGAAAGATCTTTAACCACACACAGGGACTGTGAACTTTGTGACTGCACAACCTTTTCAAGAATTGTTGCCCATGACATGGTCTGGATTTCATTATCCGTAACATGAAGACTACAAAATATTAAAATGAAAGTCACAAAAATTTTTAGAGAAATATGTACAAAATGTGAAAGGAATATTTAAAGCCTTTCTTAGAATTATGAAACAGAACCTACCTGTTGTAATAAAACTGGCGAATTCGAAGACTGCCCTTTAACTGGACAAAAAACCTCAAAAATAGGAAGATCCAACAGATAGAAAGCGACAGCAAATATAAAACAATAAGTAATTTTGAGAATGTCAACGGGGTTAACGGGTGTTGATGAATTGCCTCGTTAGCAAGATCACAAGGCTTGATTCCAGATTCAACTGCTTGCATCCCACACTTGGCATTACGAAGACCATTCCAGTCAACATATAATAACAAAAACCCCAAGAAACAGATAGTGAAAGCAACGCTCAGAAGATCAACTACCCACTTTATTATGATGCACCGAAGCCCTTTTTGACAATAATAACTGTAAAGTCTTTGAAAGAATATGTCTAAATCAACAATGGGTTCTCTGTTTATGCTCTCACCATTCAGGAGACCTGATGGAGACTCACTACCAGGACTGGGCACATTTCCATATCCAGACAATTCAATCTCTACAGACACATCCTTGAGCAAGCCAGTTGTCAGTGATGATTCATCAGAACCCCTCCATTTGAACATGCTAAGGGCACCGACACGCCTTTGCCTACTAAACATTATTTGAAGACACTAACTGTAGGCAAAACATCCAGTCCATCCCTTAAATCACATAAATACATGGACAGTCTCAGTCAGCAAAAGAAAAGAAAAAATTTTTGGAAAAATGCATAACATGCACATAGATTGTCCAAAAGGAAAATGATATCACATAGTTTTCTGATTATTTAATATTCAGGTACCAAAAAATAATGCAAAATGAATCGTGCAGTGATGACATGGGACAGAGCTAAACTGAAAACAGTTGATAGATTAAATAGCAACCAGTGCTGAGTTATTCACATTTTCCATGCTTTCTTCTAAGACCAGCTAAGTGCCTTCTCATTTGCACAAGTTCAAATTCCAAAAGTAGTAATTTTTCCTTCATGTACGCTACAAAGACCCAATTTACTTCCACTGTACAGTTTTGCAGCAGCAGAAAGTATTCAACTAACCGCTGCTAGTTGTTATTGATT
>JAOQMM010000009.1:10062835-10073880 GCA_027563515.1 Erythroxylum platyclados | reverse complement strand
CCATTTCTCCTGCTTACTGAGGCTCTTCTACATTGTTCATTGTTTCTTTCAAACAGTTGTCACAGAAGATAATTGCTAGTCATTCTGACATTGTTGATAGAAGTAAGCATATACTCTTCAGTAGTAAATCTTCTCTCTTTTTCATCTTTAGTAAGGTTGAGCTAAGCTGACTCTTTGTCACGTCTATTTATAGGAGAAGCAAAGCTTGTTGCTAGAATTAGTTTCAGATTGGGTCTCTCAAAAATTGGCGACTAACGTGTATGTTTCATGAATACCTAATCATTCAGATACCTTTTTGATTTAGAGTTGGTTTAGGCTTTTTTGTAAATTACTAATGTCTTAATTTCTTTTGCAATATAAACAAAGCGTTAAATAGTGAATCTATATGAGCCCATCTTGAAGAAGCCAAGTGAGGAAGGTTCTTGATGCGTAACTTAAGAAGCATGTCATTGCCAAGGGATAAATTTTAGAGTGATGTAATATTACTTTTACTTTGTATTCTATGTTAGGAAATGTTCACAGAAACATGGAACTCGTGTAATCAAGTATATAATGGATATCAATTTTTATAGCATTGACAACAATTTGGGCTTATATTCTCTTATTGCAGATTTCTTTGTTTCTACATTTCCAATTCATTTTGCTGCTCCTGTACCTACATGTACCTGTGCATCTTTTTCTTCATCACAAGTTGGAAAAGATTGTTCTTCGGACTTTGTTTGAACTTGATCCCCTTCTTTCCCATACAATAGCATGTACAGTCCGATGATAACAATAACTCCACCTAGTATGCTGAATTAGCTAAAGATTAGTTAGGGGCATTCTTAATCAGAAAAAAACGAAATTTGATTACCTTCCCGCGTGCAGTTCTTCGCCAAAAAGGAAGAACGCCAGAATTTCGACCAATATGGTTGAAAGGGGAGTAAACATGGTCACAAAGACTGGTCCTTTTTTCTTTGTGCACCATATTTGAGCCAGGATGGATAAACCACAGCTTAGGATTCCCTGACATTCGTTAATCATAATTTTGGCACATACCAAGTTGTTAGTTATCTAATTGACTTTATTTTTTAAAGAAATAAACAAAAATAACAACATGAATATACTACATGTGAGATTATCCTGTATTATGATATGATGACAACTGGATTAGTTTTTCGGAATGAAATAGTTCATAATTTTAGAAAGATAAAATGTAAGATTGAAAGCGAGTTACAGATGTACTGACAGAATACAAGATGGACCAGAACTCCATATTGAGGCTGACAGACCATGCTGCTCGTTTATGTTGTATGACCGCAGTGATCAAAGCTGACTGAACTCCTCCAACACAGTTTATCCAAGTTGTAAGCGACAGTGGTGCAGGATATCTCTTTAATGCATATGCCTGCAGGAAGAAAGGAAGGAAATGCAGTTATCATCCTTACGATCACGAAACTATCTGACGTACGTCTTTGTATATTCCTGAAACACATTATTACAATAGTACATGTGAATAACCCTAGATTGAGGAGATAAAAAAACCTGCCAGATGAACCATATAGACCATGATATGCAACTAGCAACCACGAGAATTGATCCCTTTACCCAGTTCTTTGGGACAGGATTACTTCTCATATGTAAAGGAGAAACCTGCAAACTTTGCACCCGAGGTCCTTTGTATAATGTAATGGTCAACACCCCAGCTAGTGAGAACAAGGTCCCAAGGATTTTAGCTCTACCACGCCAGTTCTTTATATCAACAACCTCTAACCTATACCAAATTGTCATTGCTCAGGTCAAATAAATAAAGATATATGGGTGATTGGCTATAAGCATCCCACCTCAGTACAATTGCAAGTACAAAAGTGATCGAGGGAATGGTGTTGACCACTGCTGTAATAAAGGTAGGAGAAGTACAATTCATGCTTGCAAAGTACATGTTGACGGTTAAACAGCATCTGTTCAAAATCAAAAACATAAAACTGTGAAGTGCATGTCCATTAAAAAAGATCATATAGGCTCAGTTTACTAAATACCCTAGAAGAGAAAGACCACACAACTCCGAAAACAATACAGGTCTCAGCTTTGGTCTGACTTTTCTGCGGAAAGAATACAGAACAATATCAGCACTAAAAGCTCTCATAAACTAACAACTACGGATGATGTACCTAAAATAATCTTCTATGTAGGAAAGGTACTACATAATGTTATGCCTCATTAAATCCTGTATACTTATGTATGATGTACCTCTCAAGAAAATAAGCGAAAGGAAACACCACGACACCACCTACTATATGCCGATAAGTCACATAGACATGTGGGTTCAATCCAATATCAAAGGCAGCTTCTGTGATGAAATAGAGGAATGAAAAACCGATTTGTGCAAAAATCATTACAAAATGTGGCAGAAACCTCCAGTGAACCACCCTGTATGCATATGCAATTGCCATTACTCTAGGAAATGTGATTAGTTCTTTTGGCCCCTCAGCTTGTTTATAGTTTACGCACAAAAATATGCATCAATACTTTTGAAAGTTGATGGAAACATACTGTACAAATTATGCTTCCATGTTGTGTGAATTATTTTGTGCTTTATGAAGCACCAACTTGGAAAACTACCGAACAAGTTTTGATTTTGACATTGTAGAATGTAGTCAAAATATCTAATGCACGACTATATGCTTTGATGATGTCATGTCAGCGATATCTCAAATTGAGCTCGAAGTTTCAGTTCACTTTTATATAAGATTGTGCCTTTTCGAGTTTAATCTGATGCTGCAAAGAATTGGTCCAAGTTGCTGAGGAAGCATTTTATTTGAGTTGGAATGAAAAATCACCATATACTGCCATATCGTAGGAACCAAGAATACATTCGATGTCTAGTTTAACTTGTTTTATCTTTTCTATATTCTACAAGGTAGGCACCCTTTGTCTGCCATCACATTATGAGAATTTATCCCCGTAATAAGGTGAATATATGGTACAGAAATTTCATTCTTTCTGATGAAGAAGTCTTAATTTGAATTCACAGCTAGTCTTTTAGTGAAGTAATGATGGATTAATGCTGAAGTAATACAATCCATCATCTCTTGCAAGTTACGACTAGCATGAATATCGTCACTAGTCTTTTGTGAAGTGATACATTTATTTTCGAATAATCTCATCTGTCACGACCCCATACTGGCCATTCTTGTAAGTTAAAGTCAGGATTAAAGCATGTTTCCCTATGCCTTAGTTGACATAGAGAACATAAAGCAACTCCTAGAGTTCCAGATCCGCGTGCAGAAAATCGTCTCTCTTTTCCTATCCGACTGCTCAAATACTAATGGAATAAAGCTATTATGAAAAGGATCCGATTATATAGCTTGCAAGTGGTGGTTATTTGTGATCACTACACTACTTGCCACGATAAAAGGCATTTAAATCAATAATATTTATTTGTAAAAGGATAAAAGAGTTTCTTGAAAAAATTTTCTTCATTCTCTTGTTTAGGTAGTTCATCATCTTTTTTCTATTATTAATTGTAAAAGAGAAATTTTAAATGAAAAAATAACTCTCTAGTCGCTCCCACTCAGTGATTCTTAAATATATAGACAAGTAAAAAACACATTCAAATTAACTTGCCACTAAAAAATTGACCCAGTAAATACTTTCCTTTCAAATATACAGACATCATCACTAATATTGTTCTCTAACTTATACTTATTTATCGTTTAAAAACTAAAGAAACTCATCAGAAATATGATCCAATCTTTGGCACCTATTGCTTGTGATATTAACATTAGTTATATATAATTCGATGGCATACTGTACTACTATTTTCCTTGTTAAGAGGATTTTGCTTTGAAGCGAAGGAAGGACTTGAAACAACCTAAAACTTTGGGACCAACTTAGGCATGCACACCTCTTAAAGAGTTTTATTTACGGTGTCAATTTTTTTTGTCTAAGGAACCTCTTGTTCTTACCTTCTTGATAATTCTTTCAATTTTTTAAATTTCTTTTTTGTTAAAATTTTAATCTTTTTGGTTTGGTCTTTTTATAAGTTTGCATTGTTTCTTGGAACTTTTAACAAGTCTTTTTTTTTTAATGCTTTGTTAAGTTTTGATTCTTGTGCTTTCATTTTCTTTCTTTTTTATTTTTGTGTTATTAATTTTTACGACGGATTATTGTATGAGGTTTTTATGAATTCATCTGTTTGAAATTAATAAGATTATAGAGGTTTCTGCCATTATTTTTTTAGGTTAGTATTAAAAAAGATGAAAATTTTAAACATAACCCATAACTTGGTTAATTGAGCTCCACTTCTAGGTAATGGTCTATCCAATAATTTTTATATATTTTTTGGTAGAACAGAAGAAAGGAAGCGAAGCTCAAAAAGTAATATTATTTTGTTTGCTTATTTTTCTTTTCAATTTTTTGTTTTATATATTTGTAAATGAAAGGAGCTTTTTACTATACATGGTTTGTATTCTCGTTTATGATAATATTGTATATTTATTTCTTGTCTCATTTACGGCATATGAACATACACTTATTGATTCATTCTATTTTTTCTATTATTTGTTAGATGTCTTTTTTAATTACGATTGGTGGATCTTTAACATCCTTGTAATATACCTCAGGCTTAGTTCCTTCAATTTTTTGTATCATTATACGTCACCTTGGATAAGCTTATTTAATGTTGATTTCTTTATAATAATTTTTTTATCGTTCACTATATTCTTTAATTCATGATCTCTTGGTTTTGTAGACTATAATATTTCACAAAAGTGAAACTAGAATCTCCACCTAGTATATTCAACATGCAGGTTATTACTAAAAGTAATGTCTTATGAGTTGCAGTTCCTGTAGTAATTGCCAACAATCTAGTAGCCTTGGAGTAAATCATGCTTCTTATCTTACCATTAAATCTAGTTCTTTCTCAACTTAGTGATTTCATGCCTATTTTGTGTTTTGTATATTCAACTAAATTACTTTGATAATGCTAGCTTATCAGTTGTTAGGTTAACCCCCTCTTTAGATAATTTTTGTACATCTATTGCTCAAATAACAGCAACTCAGTGTGTATCTCAGATTAATTTAATGCATCTACTCATTCCAATATAGAGATAGAAGATGGACATTATGTTAATATGTTTATGATATATTTAATTTCAATGCCATTTTGGGAGAGCCATACCAACTCCTCAGTCCTCATTGTACTTGGGTAGGTATTTCTAGTTCGTAATAGAATTGAGGTGTGACAAGAACATGAAACAAGAAAAATTGTTTATTTAAGGGGTAGACATAGTTAGAAAAGTCAAAAAAGGGCCTAAATACACATATTTGGTCTAAACCTTTCAAGGGGTGTACAATGTGCAAAATTAGCATTACAATAATATGGTAACATTAGAGAACTCTCTTCTCCCAAAAAATAAAAAAGGAAAATCTAATTTATTAAATTCAATTCCTTATGTTCGAACATTACCCACAAGTAATTTTAATTATAAATTTGTTTTACTAGTCTTTTGTATAGTAGCAAGGTTGCCTCCTAAAGCAATTATAAATGATAGTAGAATGTGGAATAATACATATATAAATCTTTATATTTAAGCATATCTATTGCAACTTCCCCATATAAGAAAATGATATTGTTTCTAATATGTCTTTTGTTTCTTATCTTATTTTCTTTTTAGTCCTATAGAAATGTTATTTGATAACTTTATTAATATACACAATTTATGGAGATTTGAAAACATCTTTATAATAAAGTGATCTTAAGGCAATTCCATTCTTTGCTCTATAATTTTTTTTTCTTCTGCAACCCAAATACAAATCCATATATGCATATGAATACCGTTCAATGCTTATTTATAATTTAAAAATTATGGTTGGGATTAATCTTGGACATTTTCTTATAAGATCTTACACTCATTTTCTGAATTGTCTTTTTAGTTCGTAATAAAAGAGGATAATCTCATTTACTAAATTGAATTCCTTATGTTCAAATATTACCCACAATTAATTTTAATTATAACCTTATGTTACTATTCTTTTGTATACTAGGCAAGTTGTCTCTTAAAGTAATTATAAATGATAGTAGAAAGTGGAATAATAAACATATAACCTTGTGTTACTATCTTTTGTATAGTTGGCAACTTGCCTCCTAAAGCAATTATAAATGATAGTAGAATATTGAATAATAGACATATAAAGCTTTATACTTAAGCACTTTTATTGGAACTTCTTTATATAAGACAATGTTATTGTTTGTAATGTCTTTTGTTTCTTGTCTTTTTTGCTTTTTAGTCCTATAAAAATGTTATTTGATAACTTTATCTATATAAATTATAGTCGGAGATTTGAAAATATCTTTATAATATAGTGATCTCAAGGTAATTCAACTTATGCACGATCAATTTTTTTCTTTTGCAACCTAAATACAAATCCACATATGCATATGAATATCATTCAATGCTTATCTATAATTTAAAGATTATGGTTGGGATTAATTTTGGACTTTTTTTTGTAAGATCTTATACTCTTTTTATGAATTCTATTTCTAGTTTGTAATATATATAAGGTGTGACAATAACATGAAATTGGAAACATTGTTTAGTTAAGGGGTATACATAGAAAAGTTAGAAAAAGGACCAAATACCTATATTTGATATAGATCTTTCGTGGGGTGTACATTGTGCAAAATTAAAATTACAATAACAGGTAAAATTATAGAACTCTCTTCTCCTAAAAAACTAAAAAAAAGGAAAATCTCATTTATTAAATTAAATTCCTTATGTCCAAATTACCCACCAGTAATTTTAATTATAACCTTGTATTACTATTATTTTGTATAGTAAGCAGGTTGCCTCTTATAGACATATAAAGCTTTAAACTTAAGCACATCTATTGCAACTTCCCTATATGATAAAATGATATTGTTTTTAATGTCTTTTGTTTCTTGTCTTATTTGTTTTTTAGTCTTATAGAAATGTTTGATAATTTTATCTATAGTACACAGAGATTTGAAATATCTATGAAGAGTGATCTCAAGGCAATTCAATTCTTTGCACTATCAATTTTTTTCTTCAGCAACCTAAATACAAATACAACTATGCACATGAATACAATTTAATACTTATTTATACTTTAAAGATTAAGGTTAGGATTAATCTTGGACATTTTTTTTGAAAGATCTTATACTATTTTTGTGAATTGTATTTAAATTTATATTTTTAAGGTTCTTGTTTGACTTTATATAAATGCTAACTTGTGTTTCCAATATCTTATAGTTAATTCACTAGTTGAATTTCCAAAAAAAATTGTAGTTTTTTCTAATGAAATTAAATAATGGAACATGCATACATATTTTCTATTTTATTATGGTCCATTATAAGCTGGTTAGTTTTAGATTAATGATTTACGTTATGCTTATGATATTTATTAAGGTTATCGCCATCTCTATAAATATAATATTTCCAGTAAAATTATCATTCCTAATAAATAAAAAAATCATGAAAAAATATACTAAATCAATAAGAAGTTTAAAGATACAGTTATGTAAACAAAAATACTTAAAACAACAAAATCCATATGTATTTTTGGCAATTGATTCATATGTACAAAATATCACCACTTAGCAGGTTCAAATACTATGTCTATTTAGAAAAAATACCACCACTACATGCAAAAGTACTATTATTGCGCATAAAATAAACCACATTGATATACAAAAATACCATAAACCTATTAAAAATTCTATCACCCTATACAAAAAATTATCATTTTATTTAAATATACTTTTAGTCAATACTAAAAATAGTACTAATTAATATTTCAATTCCTATAACTCTACACCAAAAAGAATCACCCTAAACAAAAATTGTTACCACACTTCATAAAAATATCACTACTTTATACAAAAAATATCATCTATTTTTTCTTGTGGGTCTAGCCTCATTTCATAGACATTTATTTGACCAATACCACTAAATTTAGGCTCTAAAAGTCTTAGTTGGCTTCATGGATCAAAATGAATGAAGATTGGGTGGATTTGAGCATAAACTAATGATCAGAAGTTGTTTATGTTACGCATGCCCTTGTTAATAATAGACATGACTATATGGATGACCATGTATATCTTTGTAGCCTTGTATAGGTAAAATAATGTCATTTTAAGGATAGACACACCCATGTCATTAGTGGCCACGATCTTGCCCATTGAGTGTTTAAGTCACTAAACCGTGTATCTCTATGATGTCGAGTTTTGAGGCTTAAAAGTCATATATGGTTAGCAATCACAATTGTATGAGCGACTGTATGCAGTATAAAAAGCTTAACTTTTGGGAATTAAAAGGCTTGTTAATAGGCAGAAGTTGCATAAAGCATAAAAGCTCAACAAAAGAAGAGTTTTAGAGTTCAAATAACATTATTTAACTATAAGTTTATCAGGGTTTGATTTTTAAGATTAGTTTGGGAGTATTATTGGTGTATATATATATATATATATCAATTTGTACTCAATCCTAAAATGATGACAGATTAGTTGTGGTTGTTTTATGAGGTGTTTTTAAGTTAGAGTCAATAGATTGAAACCTTAAACACTTGTATCTTGCTATTTTCAATTTAGTAGATCTTTATTTTTGGTTTGTCTTATGGCTTTTACCTCTATAGTGGAGGGTTTTTTTCATGTTAAAAATCGTGTGTTCAATTTATTTTCAATCATTTATATCATTTGAGTGGTTTGATCTTATTGGTGGTATTGCTTAGAGTCTAACAACTAGTATTAGAGCCATAGGTAGAGAGAGTGGCAATAACTCTAAGTTAACATCGACCAACTACTCAATTTAGAGACCTATGATGGAAGATCTTTTATATTACAAAATCTCTATGATCTAATCAGTGTAGACAAAAGTATAAAAGACTATTCCATCTAAATAAGAGAAGATGATAGATAAAAACTGAAAAAGATTAGGCAAAAAATCTTAGGAACTATTAGACAATGGATTCATATCAACATACTCAATCATGTATGCCAAAAGATGAAATTCTTTTAAGTTGTGGAGCTCAAAACAAGTCTTTATTGATAGAAAGGGTTGTAAACCTTAAGTTGAAAGTTGAAATTTTAGTGTTTGAATGTCTCAGCCAATTTTAATATATCATCAACAAGCTAACCACCATTAAGATCATCCTTGATGATGAGTTACAAGCTTTGCTCTTGTTGAGTTCTTTGCCAGATAGTTGTGAAACTTTGGTTATAACTATTAGTAACTCTGCTCTGGATGGTGTGCTTTCTTTAGATTTGATCAAAGAGAGCATGTTTAATGAGGAGATTACGAGGAAGGAGATTAGTGTTAATAATGTATTATATTTTGTGGTACAAAACGAAGGAAGAAGCAAAAGTAGAGGTCCTAAAATACATAGGAAGTTTAAGAACATATCCAAGTCTAGAGATAGCAAAGAGACCAGGACACATCACTATTGCATCAAACCTAGTCATTTAAAGAAGTTCTATTACAAATGGAAGAGACACCAGAAGAAGCAAGACAACCAGAAAGATTGAGATGACAATAACATTGTAGTAAGAACATTAGCCGCATATAATGAGTTATTGTTAATTTGTGCAACCAGTGAGTATCTCCATATTAGGCACTTAGATTCTGAGTGACTTGTTGATATATGGGCTTCCTATCACTATGTTTTGAGGAGGGAATACTTCACCAGTTATAGGAGTGGTGATTTTAGAATTGTGAGCATTATCGGTATAGGTGACATCTAATTTTAGACTATTGTTAGGTGCTTGTTGACCTCAAGAGGTATATGGCATATTCCTAATATGCACCTCAATTTGTTATCTGTGATTGTGCTTGATTAAGTAGAATATTAGTACCCTTTTGGGATGGTAAGCGAAAGCTGTCTAAAGGAGCATTGATAGTTGCTCGTAATGGATTATGCTGCACCCTAAATAAGATACAATTGAAGGAGTGCCTTGGAGAACTATATGCTATTGAAGGGAATGTTTCTCCATATTTATGGCACCGTAGATTGGGACACGTTAGTGAGAAAGGGATCTAATTTTTAGTTGGCAATTGACTCATTCCTGTGAAAACCACTGTTTCTGTGAACCCTTAAGATCATTACATGGCTAAAAAGCATCATCAAGTGTCTTTTCATGAAAAGTATACTAGAAGAAAGACTAAGTTGCAACTAGTGCACTTTGATGTTTATGGTTCTATTAAAAAGGATTATTTAGGATGTAACAAGTATTTTGTTGCTTTTATCGACAGTGCTACTCACACGACTTTAGGAGATTTCATGCCATGGTGAAAAGGGAGACTAAGAGAAAGTTAAAATATCATTGAACTGACATTTGAGGAAAGTACACCACCAACACGTTTGAAGACTATTATGTGAGTTATGACATAAGACACGAGAATATAGAACCTAGTATCCCATGTCACAATAATGTCCCTAAGAGGATAAACTAGAACCACTATAGAGAAGGTTCGATGTATGCTCCAACTGTCTAATCTATTAAAGTCCTTTTGAGGAGAAGCGGTCAAAACCACTACATATTTGATTAATAGAACTCCTTCAATCCCTTTAAATCTTGGTGTTCATAAGAAAGTATGGAAATGGAAGAATCCAACTTATATGCATTTAAGGGTATTCAGATGCAAAACCTTTAGGCACATACCAAAGAACCATATATCAAAGCTTGATTCAAATACTACTCCTTATATATTTGTTAGATATGGTGACGAGGAATTTGACCATAGGTTCTATGACCACAAAAAATATAAGGTTGTTAGAAGCAGGGACGTAATCTTCTATTAGCATGAGATAGGTGTAGATCTTATCAGAGAAGACAAGATTACTTCCAGCAATTGGCCTTTCAGTACTGAAGAACCACTTCCATTGATCAACCTATAGGTGAAGAAAGTAAAGGAAGTGAGCCAGCGTAAGATGGTAATGATCAGGTGTAGTCTAAGAGATGGGGAGCATGAGTGATGGGTGTCGAATCCAACAAAAATAAATTCCTACTCTCGAAAATTAAGATTTTGCATAAAGCGATGAGTAGGGTC
>JAOQMM010000009.1:10006820-10029348 GCA_027563515.1 Erythroxylum platyclados | reverse complement strand
GACAGGTGCAGCCGTTCAGCGGAAGAACGCAAGAGTTGGACGTGCGCGGAATTCTCCTTACGGTTCATCCGCCATCGCGACGTCTCGAGCGGTGAGGGCGACGTATGTCGCGTTCGGAGCGACCGGTTTTGCTGCTGCGAGCTGGGCTTCGGAGATCCCCCGGGTGCGGGACTACTTGAGCTTGTCGCCGAGCGAGCTGGGCCTCGTGCTGCTGTTCATCGCTGGCGGCTCTTTGGTGGCTCTGCCTCTGGCAGGGCCGCTCACCACACGTCTGGGGTCTCGGCTGACCGTGCAGCTGATGGCGGTCGTGAACGGCGCCGCGCTCGCCCTGGTCGGGTTCGGCTACCTGGGTGGTGTCACCCCGGTTGCAGCAGGCCTGTTCTTGTTCGGCGTCACCCACCTAGGGATTATCCTATTTTCACAGATGCAATATGTACTTCTGAGTAAGAGGATTTGGAGATTGTTCACTGATAGTCAAGCTCTTTGGATTAAATGGGTGGGTGTGTATCATTTAAAAGATAGGAATTTTTGGCAGTTGGAGAAGTCTAGGGGCTTTTCTTGGATATTCAATTATTTACTCAGTTTGAGAGACATGCTTTATCCACACATCAAGCATTGGTTGGGAGATGGCCAGGATATATGGTTTTGGTTTGATAATTGAACCACTGTCAGTCTTTTAATCCATAAAGCATAACTTGCTCGATTATGATCTCAAATACCTATACATACTAGAGTCTCTTCTCTTATCCATGATGGAGATTGGGTTGGTAACTTTAGAGCATCCTCTTTGCTTAGAGAGTATCTGCCAAGCATTACTAAAGGAATACGGAAAGATAGCATCACCTAGAATCTCTCCTTCAGAGGTATGTTTAATAATAAATCCTACCATTAGTTGTTAGTGAATTCCAATGAAGTAGTCCCTTGGTTTGATATGATTTGGAAGCAATCGTTGAATCCAAAGCTGTAGTTTTTTCATGGCTAGTGATTCAAAATAGACTCTGAACAAAAGATCATTGGTTTAGAGAGTGTGATCCTATATGTGTCTTATGCAAGTTAGAGAATGAGAGCCACAATCATCTGTATTTTTAGTGTACATACACTAAAGCAATTTGGAGCAGAATCATGACTATGTTACAGTTGTCTAGATACACCTTTGAGTGGGGGGAGACTTTGAACATGATAATAGGGTGCACGAAGCATGGTTGCTCGGATGGTGTACCTATGAGGACAGTCTATACAATTGTCATTTATGTAATTTGGAGGGCAAGGAACAGGACAATATACAAAGGAGTGGAAGAGGGCAAACATCAATTAGCGGAACACATTGTCAACTACACTCGATAAACTATTATTGCTCATCATCAACAAAGATCTATTAGCAAAATTTTGACAAGAATTTGGATGTTGTAATTTGATTTTTATGTGTATTTTTGTGTTTAATGTTACTTCTGATTAGAATAGTTGGACTTAGATAGAGTTTTATTGTAATGTCGTTAAATAGCTTTTGCTAGTTTAATAAAATTTGCTTTATTTTCCAAAAAAAATTAAGATAATAAATAATATTTTTTAAAAAAGTTTCAAACATCGAAACAATCAAAACAATATTTTAATTTCAAATTTAATAAATAAATATGATAATCATCAAAATATAACTTAATAAATGGTTTGGTATTAATGATAGAATTTGTTTTTCAGAATTGCAAATCATCACCAAAACATGCATTATTAATGGGAATAATTACTCACGACTTTATTATATTTCTCCTCAAGTTAAATTACTACTTGTAAAATCACTTTATATATGTAACCTTTTTTTCTTTCTTTCTTAAATCTTTTATTTTTGAAAAATCTAATCTTATATATAATAGGTTACTAAAAGTGCTACAAGTGCCTTGATAGTTAAGCAATTATTGTCATTTAACTAATTCTCAAGCCACACATTTCTTTATCTATCATGAAAGAATGTCAAGAATTCGGATTTTTCAGGTTATGTCCACTGTCGATGTCAAGAATTCGGATTTTTCAGGTTATGTCCACTGTCGTCTTTTATACCTTGTCACTACACAATAATGAGATACGTCTATTTCTAGCGCTTTATATTAGAAACAATCACTTTATCAATTAAGAATAAAGTTATATACTACTGGACATCTTCAGATTTTGCGTGTCAGCAGAAATTTTATTGGATTATTGTATTAGTATATTTCTAACTCTTTATGCATTTCTAATTTTAAGTTGACGCGTTTCTGTCCATTAGGAACGGTCGAAAGATGATGGGAATAACTAATGCAAAATGTGAGGAAAGTTGCAAAGGAGTTCTTTGATTTGCCCGCTGAGGACAAGGCAAAGTTGTACTCTGAGGACCCAAGGCAAAGCTGTAAACACTATACAAGCATTGACTATGTTAAGGAAAAGGTAAACTTTTGGAGGGACAACGTGCAATTCCTTTGTCATCCTCCTGAGGAACACCTACAATCTTGGCCAGAAAAGCCTAGTCGATTCCGGTAAGCAGCATTCTTCCTTTTCTTTATTAAACCCATCAATGTCTCTTTAACAAGTAACATTTGCAGTCAAGAAAAGCTGCTTTCGGCTCTTTTTTCTTTTCCCAAAAAAAATATGCTGCTGAAGTGAGAACCTGAGCTTGTGTCTCTTGGACTTTATTTATGACGGTTTAGGACTGGGAACGTGGTTATTTTGAGAATGGATTACTAGGCCAAGTTCACTGATGAAAACTAACCACTATCCAACATGTCCGGGATCCAAGGTTAACCTTGGCATTGCCTAAACATAGTGATGTTAACCTCATTACTGTACTCCAAGGAGAGGTGTGGCCTTAAGATGAAAAATGGATTACTGTTCCTCTGTATCGGGATGCATTTGATGTCAACATTGGCCATATGTTACATATATGTTTTTGATAAAGCTTTTTCAAATTAGTAATATATGTTTGTTCCTCAAGTTTAAATGATGAATTAATAATGCAGATTATATGTAATGGAAAATTAAAGAGTGCTTGCTGATCAGAGAGTTGTCACAAGTGCTATGCTAAAGCTGCCACAAATGGCAGCTTCTTGGGCCCTGCCGGTGATTGCTACATTGAACCTGCCAAACCACTGGTTGACGACGACTATCTCCACGCTACACACCTTTCTTCTATGAAGATTTTCTTTCTACGTCTGTAACTGATACTTCCATTGAATACTTCCTATTGATCGCTACAAGCTCAACATGGGTTCATGATGAAAATTATTGTTGGAAGTGCCAATGGAATAAGTTTCAATATCCTCTGTGATTGTTATACTGTTTCGATAGACCCAGTCGGAAAACTCCTCTTCACTCCCATGACACGCCGCCCTCAAAGATTGGAACGCTAAATGTTGAGAAGAAACAAGAACTCGTTCACGCGGTTCTTGCTAGAGTCACCCATCGAAGTTGATCTCGAAATTCTTTATCAATATCATAAACAGTAGACCAATATACAAACTGTGCCTCGGCCAGTTATCTAGTCTCTCTTTACCAAAATTTGTATTATAGTACCAATATATGTTTATTTGTTATTAGTATCATTTAGTTCAAATCAATTATAAAAAGTTTTCAAGGATATTAATTGTGAATTGAAGGTCAATTAACCTATCATGTAACAAGATACAGACAAAATGAATGGATCTTCCATCAAATTTTACTTGCACTTTTTCCATCACGATTCCTTCAAACCATTGGCTAAAATCTTCCGTTCTGTTGTTTAACTTTCAAATTATTCTTTGAATTGAGGAGTAGGAGCTGTGCAACTTTTGTCCTTTTAGCTTATAGTAGGAACAAACTATATTCTTTCTGAGTGAAAGATCCAGACATTCATAATGGGTAATGGATTACAAATTAAATTAATAGTTCAAAAATAAAAATATAAGATGTGATTTTTATTAGGAAAAAAAAGGAAGAAAGATTCTACAAGAAAGAAAAACATCCTTTAACTTGTGGAAACACCAAAAAGTAAATTGGTAAAAAAATTTATTCTTCTTAGTAAAGCAAGTATAAATGATAATATAATGTCGTATTAAAATTTTTATTAATATAAGAGCCATGTAATTTGCATTCAATTATTGTGATTAATGAAAGAAAAGTATCGCCATTTAATTTGCATTCATTTATTGTGATTAATGAAATAAAAGTTGTTCTTAGGAATATGAATATTCTGTACATTTTTAATTTATCTATTGTATCTATTGTATTTTAATTTCCTCACGTGGGTCATCTGAAAGCAGCTCACCTGCTAATTAAAAGTAAGGCTACAAATTACTGAATCTCTTCAGAACCCGAGTCTGAGCAAGATTTCTATTGTGTATTGTTGTTGTATTTATCTACTAACTTTAAACTTAAAATTTTATTTTGATTAATTTGATCATATGTAAAATAATTTAAATAGAATATAGATAATTATTATTATCTCTAAATGTTAAGGTTTAATCTTTGCTTCTAAATTAAAATAAGATATGTTTAAGTTTTTTTTAGTGATATAGGGAAATAAAATGGAAAAGAAGATTATGCATAATGCTTTGGATATTTATATAAATAAACATGCGTACATATAATTTATAAAGTTTACATCCTTAAAGGAAAATTTTCTTTTAGCATATTGAAAACAATTTTTTTTTGTTAAGGAACTTTTAAGAGGCCAAGACTACTCATCAAATTTTGTGAAATAAAATCGATCTATGTATTATTACTTGATTATTATTGATATTAATTTTGGAATTAAATTGTACAATAATTGTAAATCACAAAAGTATTGTGCAATTGAACTAGTTAGGACCTATTTGTTTCCATTATTTTTCTTGTTTTTGGTTGTAGTTTTTATAAGAAAAGAAACAAGTCCTTCAAAAGTGTTTGGTTGAAGATTGTTATCACTTCTTGTTCTCAAAAATAAAAAACCACAACAACTTTACAGAAACATAAAAAAGATGTTTTTCTAATTTTTGGCAACAAGTTTTCACATATTTTCGATTCTACTTCCTCTTCTTATAAACTTCTTTTATTGTAGAAACACTATCTCTTCTCTCTTCTCTTACGTCCCAAACTCATCTATTTTCTATCTCCTGCTTCTTTATTCTTTTCTTCTCTCTTACGTCTCTCACTCATCTCTTACGTCCATTTTCTATCTGTGTAGAAAGCGAAAGCTTGGACTTTTAACCAGTGAGTTTCCGAAACTGATTTGATATTTTTCTAATTATATTGTGTTATTTTTTCTGGTTTTCTTATTTTCCATCTACGTCTGATTTTTCTACATTTATGATTTTCCTGGTTTTTATTTCTGTGTTTCTATGTTACTAGTTTTCTTATTTATCGTTTATTGGCATTTTTGTATTTCCAATTATTTGTTATTTTGCGTTTTTGGTTTATTTTGACTTTTACATTTCTGTATTTTGCATTTCTAGTTTTTTTGATTTCTACGTTTCTACGTTATTGATTTTCCTATTTATCATTTATCAATAACATGCATTGCAATCATGTTTTTATTTTTAGTTTTTTATTACAAATCTCAACCAAACAGGTTTTTGTTTTTAGTTTTTATATTACAAATCTCAACCAAACGAGTTTTTGTTTTTTTAATAAAAAATAGAAACCAAAAACTAAAAACCACAAAAAAAACAAAAGTTGAACCAACCTGCCCCTTAATGTCTATCACAATGTCAAACCACAAGCCATTAGCATAAGAATTAATATGGTTAAACCATCACAAGGAAAATTTATGGAAGAAAATAATGATTTATGGATTTGACCTTTATGATTCTTTTTTTAAATTAAATCTTATATTAATGGATAAGCTTCAAGCATTAACTGTGTTAGTGCATTTAACCACAAAAAATAAGTTGGTTTAATGATACTAGATTTACAAAAAAGTCATTAAGGCATTAGGTTAAACCTAAAAGCTATTAAGGCATCAGAACCTATTCCTTTCGTACTTTTCCCCTTTCTTAAATTTAACTTAATTCCTTTTGTATTATAAGACACTTTGTAATCTTCTCCTCAATTGAGAGTAATCTGCCCTTGATCTGGACTTCTGATTGTAACATTAGAGATGACTTAGCATGTGGATGGCTCTATCTTCCTTCTCATCATTCAAATAGCTTATTTAGAGGCTAACTAGGTATGTTGAACTTCCTCGTAATTGTCAATTTTGCATGATAGTTAGGTTCGGCTATTTGATCTACTGTATTATTTCTATAGTGATAGTATCTCGATTACTTTCTTTTCCTTATAGACAATGTATGTTTTTGTTCTCTCCAGATCTTATATATACAAGATCCTACACATATAGCAATTAGGAATTGAGCCTCCTTACTCATGCCTCTTTGCTCCTCTAGCTAGTTAATCATATCTAGGTAGTTAGTGTGCTTAAAGTTTAGGGAGAATTGCGATAATGTCTCTCCATATCTGTAATGAAAAGTGACATTTAAAAAATAAATGCCCTATGATTATGAGTTTACCTTACACTGGAGACATTGATTAGGTAGGTTGAGATACTTAAACCTGTCCTTGGTATTCAATCTTTGTTTGCATGCTAACCATAACAAGAAGGAAATCTAAGGATTCAAAAACGTGTTTCATATTAGTTTAGCCTAAATGACTTTAACTCTTGCTACCCTTAGTATGTTTGCTACAAGAGGTGTTAGTGAAATGACAACTTAGGCTAGGTAGCCATATATATGTGTCAATTTTATCAACATTGGGGTTATATGTTGGGACTACTGGAGAAAGTTCAGTGGGGAAGTTTCTCCAATTGTTTCCTAAAATCCATTCTTGGACTTTTGTATTGCTCGAATTCATAATATAGTGTTCATAAATAAAGTGGATAAGAGGGCTAGCATTTTTGCAATTGCCATACAATAGGGAAGATCTATGACCATTTCCAACCCTACAGTTGACTAAATCCCTTAGGCAATGTAGTAGTTATAGAAAGTTAGTATTTAGTTTTGATCTAAATCTCCCATATATTTTTACGTATAAGGAAGTAAGAGTGGAGCCATCGAATCCATATGGAATATTTGTTTTTTATGATGCTCTATAACTTTTTAGTAATCATCGCCTTATTGGATAACCCAACTGAAATTATACCTAGACGTTTTTTACCCATAGGTTTTTTAATCTCTTTCTAGGCCACTTTCTCATGTCCCCTATCACTTGATCTTCCTCCTTATAGGAATCCTCTCATTATTTTTACTATGAATTTGATGATCCTTTTGGTTAGTATATGTGCAAAAAGTTTATCACATGTCTTATGAGAATTAGTCTACTCGCATATGAGAGATGTTTATTGTAAGAATTTCCCAGCTCCTCTACATTCTTTCTACTAAAGGGTAAGCCTCCCTAAAGTAGAGTCTTCTCATAGCAATTGGAAGGCTTAAGTACATAAAATGGGTTTCTTTAATTTATAGCTTTGTGATCCTTGAGAGACACTTTGAAATTGGAGAAGCACTATATGAAAGAACTGAGTAGCTATTATTATAGATGATTCCTAGCCCTAAAAGTTTCTTCAAGATATGGAGGGAGGATATTAAAGTGTAGATTGAGTTGTCATGGGCCTTAGAGAAAAGAATAAAGTCATCTACAAAGGATAGGCTGAATCAACCCACTTTACTGCATTTACTATGATATTTGAAAGAGGGTTTATTCCTTATATTGGATTTTAGTAGCCTATTTATGGTTTCCATATAAAGGATAAAAAGGTATGGGGATAAAGAATACCCTTACCTTAATACTTTGCCTCCTCTGAAAAGATTTATATGCTCCCCATTCATCAAAACACTATAAAAGGTAGATGTGATACACTCTTTTATCCAAGCCTTGAATATTGCAGGAAATTTGAAAGCCCCTAAAACATTTAAAACAAACCCCAATTAATAAAGTCAAGTGCATTATTAAAATTTACCATTATAGCATAATCCTTTGGCGCATTTTTCTTAGTGTAGCCCTTAAAAAGCTCTTGAGTCAATAAGATATTGTCACATATCAATCTTCCCTTAAGAAATCCCCCCCTGTGAATCTCATATCATTTTCTTAAGTACTTTCTTTATTCTTATTGCCAAAATCTTGGAAATAATTTTATACAAAAAATTGCAATAAAAGATAAGTCTGTACTCACATAATGAAACTAGGATTTTAACATTTAAGAATTAAAAAGATGGACATCTTGTTTACTTCCTTAAATATTCTCCCATTCTCAAAATATTCCAGAATTGCCTCTATTACCATATTTTTAATACAAGGCCACACCTTTTGAAAGAAGTACATATTTAACCCATATGGGCCAGCTGCTTCATAAGATTTAGCTCAAAGACAATTTTATCTGTGTCTTTTGGGGTGAATGCCCTGTATAAAATATCCTTATTCTCTTCACTGAATTGATGAGTGATAAAAGTTGACAATATTTAAGCTGAAGACTGGCCAGGGTCTTATAGAATTCCTAAAGTAAAAGAGTGCTTCCACTTTTAGTTCTTTATGGATAGTTTCCAATTCTCCACTAGATTTCCTTATGGAGTATATTTAGTTAATATTGTTCTAGGCTTTAATGCAATTTTAGAATAATTTCATATTCCTCTCCCCATACTTAAGCCACATTACTCTTGATCTTTACCTGATTAAAGAATTGTGAGTGGAAACAACCTTTAAGTAGTTATGGACTATGTTCCTCTCCTCTTCCAATTTTATTGGGTTATCAAGAGATTGGTAAACTAATTCTTAGATTGAAATAATCCCCCTCCTAGCTTCTTTAACTTGATCTTTTATATTAATTGCTCTCTTAACATTAAGGATTTTACGTTTATCCTTGATGTAATCTACTTTCTTAACAAAAATAAAAGATTTACATCCTTGAACTTTGTTTCGCATTCCTTTAATAATAGCTTCTTCAAAGGCCCCATCTTCAACTATGAGGTTGTTGAATTTGAAGGGGCTTATCCTTCTAACATTTGAGAACAAGTTTTTGATAATAATAGGAGAATGGTATGAGATATTAGGATTATCAAATATTGCAGACCTAGCAAGAAAGTTGTCCATCCTTTCACTATTAACCAGGGCTCTATCAGGTTTTTTTCCTTAAATGCCACTTTGAGGATTGCTTGTTACTTCAAGAAAAAGTTTCACACAAATCTCAAATTTGTCATCCCAACATTCTAAACACAACCTCTCCGATCAATGATATAGATTTTAAGGCTGGAATTCCCTTCTGCCTAATTTCTATGTACTATACTGTTAAAATCCCTAATTAACAACTAAGTCCCAACTATAGATTGGTGAAGACTGGAGACTTTTTGCCAAATTGCTCCTCTGGAATTGAAGGTTTAAACCATAAATGAATGTTATGTCAAATATTTCATCCTAAGATTCTAAACACAGTCTCTCATATCAATGATATAACTTTGAGGCTGGAATTCCCTTCTGCCTCGTATATGTGTACTATACTATTAAATTCCTAACTATAGATTGGTGACGACTGGAGACTTTTTGCCAAATTGCTTCTTTGGAATTGAAGGTTTGAACCATAGATGAATGTTATGTGCACTTATGTTCTCTCCTAAATGAACTAAATCTTGGTATGTATTAATTGGCCCATAATTTCTATCTAATTCACCAACACCTTAGAGGAGTCAAAAGCCAAAATAATATGACCATAGTGGTAGCAATGGTAAACGATTAAAAAAGACCATTGGTTCCCTATAATCTAGAGCTTAGAGAAAAATTCAAAACATCTCGTTCAATATGAACTTGTTTTAGTTCCATATTCTTTACTACTATACAAAACCATATTTTACATAAAAACCATTGCTAATACGGGTTAATCCATATTGAGTTTTTTTGGCTTAGTAACTCTTACATTGTGCACTTGAGGTTTCATCTTTAGAATACGAGTCTAAAGCTTATGAACACATGTTTGTGTTTAGGCCTTATTTGTTCGCTATTTACACGAGTTGAACACAAAATGCACTAATAGTCTACAGAGGATGAATAGGGATCTATGTTTGACCTATGGGTCCATGTTCAACCTGTGCACCAAATTATGATAAAACTTCTTCAATTGTCTCTAACTTGCTCGAATTCATTTCTTCTTTACTGGAGAACTAAAATAAGGTTTGTAAATAAAATATAAGTTATAATGAGTACCAAATCTAATAAAAACCATCCAAAAATAAATAAAAACACTCTCAAATTCATGATAAAATAAAATATAACCTAATTCGCACTTATCAAATTATTCATACTTAAGTATTTACTTATCTTCAAGTAAATCAATTTCATTACTATTAATTTAAATATATGTTAACTCTAAAAATTAATTTAGCAAATTAATCATATTAATTAAGACTCTCTATTATTTATTTAAAATTAAAAGTTCATCAATTGTTAAGCATTTAACTATTTGCAACAAAGCAATTCAATTCAACATCACATTCCATCTTAATTTACAAAATTCAACCTAATGCATAAAGTGAACATATATTGGAAAGATGCTTCAACTTTCAAATATTTTCATAACATTTATTAAAAGAAAAGCAAAATAATAACTTTAAATTAGCTTCGAAGCATTTAGAGGCTTGTTTAAAAAGTCATATAATCGAGACTAAACACCTTATCATGAATACTTTTGGTTTATTAACTAGATCACAGTTATAAATGACTACTAGTATAACCCTTTAACTTTTTTACTCGGTTTGACGTCAATAAAATAAACTTATTTAATGCTCGATTATTCAAGCACTTCTTTTTTTTTTGAATACTAAATACTTAAAAGGAATTCAATTCTAACTCAATTATATGTCTAAAATATATAAAAATTGCATAGTGCAAAAGAAATATCTATGTTTAAATTTAATAAAGAAATTTAAAAATAACTTAATCATAAATGCTTATGACTATGTGCTTAAACAAATTAAACCACAATAACAACCAAACTTATAATGAATTATCTCAATCAATATTCTTTCAAAGTTAAATTTTTCTAAAAATTGTTCCCTAATAAGTTAATTATAACAAAATTTATTAACATAAGTAATTAATTCCCTCCCTCACAGTTGGGTTATAAATTGTCCTTAATGTATATGACATAGAAGAACAACAAAAAACTAGAAAATAAAGGGAAAAAGAAAATTTGGGATAATTAGTACTCTCATAATAATAAAAAGAATGTAAACCTTGTCCAATATCATCAATAAAAAGAATGTAATCTTTAATCCATCACTAGATTTTTTTAGTTGTTAGCTCACTTTCTGGAGACATGTAGGAATGTTATATAACACATGTAAAAACACATATTTGTATTGGATGTCATGTTAATTATTTTGCCAGCAAAACTTAACTAAACCTTACTCCTAGTAAGATAATATAAATCTAATAATGAAAAATATCAAAATATACTTAAATCCATGACTTTAAAACTACTTTTAACTTAAAACACATTCGACAAAGCCAATATAAAGCAAAAAATACTAAAACTAATGCTAAATTTCATACAAGTTACTAAATTGAAACAAAAACACCTAAATCATTAGCGTGCCTCCCAATAACTACTTTTTTTATAAGTCTTTTAGTTAAACTCCTTACTTAAGCTCGTTAACCTAGTGACTCCTTAAATGAAGGCTTGGTTCTACTTTTCTTTGGTCTCTCAATCTCCTTTTCCTACTTATAGACTTATTACATTCCAAATATATCAAATGCTTTACTAGAGTAGGTTATCTATCTCCTTTTCTTCTCCTCCCATGATACAAGTCTCCAATAGATCTTTTGTGATTATTCCCTGCAAATATAAGAAACTTCAATGTCAACCACATCTATAAATAAACAAGTATCGTCTTTGTTAAGGGGATGTCTCAAGGTTTTAGATTTCTTTTACTTGTTTGTCCCTAACCCTTATGATTAATTTATCATTATGCACATTTATCATAACTTAAATAGTAATTAAGGAAGGTCATCCTAAGATCAAGGGAGCCCTTACATCATCTTCCATATACAAAACCAAGAAATCAATAAGAAAGATGAATTTCTCAACCTTACCGAAATATCTTCTATAATGCCCCTAAGGTACTTAATTAACCCATTTCTTAATTAACTGCTCATCGTAATTAGTTTAGGTTTACTTAATCCTGATCTCTTAGACCATATCGCATCAAATTAATACTAAATTCTAAGTCTATTAATACTATTTCAATTAACAATCTACCAATATTATAAGGAATAGTAAAATTCCCTAGATCTTTGATTTTCTTGGGTAGCTTATTTTGTAAGATGGAGGAGCACCCTTTACTTAGAGTATCCATCAATAATTCCTCGAGTGTCTTCTTATTAAAAAAGAAATCTTTTAAGTATTTGGTATATTTTGGTATATATGAAAGAACTTCAACAAAAGGTATGTAAATATGTAATTGTTTAAAAAAAACTCTAAGAACTTACCAATTTTATCTTCCTTTCTATTCATCTCAAGCTTACTCAATTATGAAATTTTTTTGTTATACTCTTTAACAAATTTCTTCTTTGGTCCCTCCTTATTCTCTTCTTCCTTCTCCTCATCCTTTTTTCTTGTATAATAGCCTTTTCTATTAACTTTTAGCTCCTTTCTACTCCTTAAAGTTATCACATTCACTTTCTCTATTAGATTTTGATCGATGCCGCTAGGTAAGGTAGCTTGCTAACTTTCATGGACAATTGTAGTAAGTTGTTCAATCTGACTTTCTAGATTATGTATAAGGGATTGCTAATTTAAAAATAAGCTTTAGTACTATAGTGACGTAGCTCGTCGTAACACTACTCAAAATAACTAGACTTACAATTATAGCAGTGGTGAGCTAGGTCGACCCCAAAAAGAGTGTGCGTAAAACTTTTGAAATGAAATCAATTGGTGTTTAGGTTGTGGGGGGATTTGGTTTGGTATTTAAATAAGAAATTAAAATGAAACTAAAATAATGAAAAGAAATTAAAAAAACATTCTAAAAATGATGAAAGTGATGAATTTGTTAGGGACCCGTTCATTGGTTCAATCTCGGCCTACACACAATTAAACATATTTCATTGAATTATTGTTCTCATACCTCTCCTAGCAATTATTAATCGTAGGTTAACAATAAGCTCCATTAACCCTGGTTTTCCCTTAGGTTGTGTTTAATTAAGAAGAGCTTGTTAATTAAACCTAGCTATCAATCAACCTAGAACAAGCTCTTTAGATTTAATTGGAAAGACGCATTAAGAATTAGGAAAATAGATTAATTAAGGAAACAACCATACAAGCTCAGGTCATTTAACCTAGGTTACGTTATCCCTAATGATTTGAAACCATTAGTAGCTACAAATGAATCTCAACATAACAATTATAGATTATATTGAAGATTCTAGCAATGGGTTCTTATATAAAACCAATCAAATAGAGCATTCAATCATTTTTACACAACACCAAAACATTAAAAATAGGATAACATAATCAATCCCTAAGAGAAAGAACAACAAACAATGATACAAACGCTTAACTGGGTTCTTTGGCATCGATATCACCTCCGAACCAGGTCGAGAAAGCCTAGCCCTCTATGGGTCTCCAAAGAATGGGAGTTCTCCCCCTTTTTTGCCTCCCAAAACCCCTGGAATGATTCTTCAAACCTTTCATAATGTTTTTCAGTCAAAACGATGTTTTTATACCAAAAAGTAGGGTTTTCGGGTGAGTTGGCAACATATCACCCATAACAAATTTTTCATGGTCATAAGATGTTTCTTAAGCCATGACTTATGCTTTTCTTCATTCCTTTTGGCACTTTCTTGTCTCCTATTGCTCTAATCCCTCTTCTTCTTACTCCATGAAGACAAGTGAGTGTGAATCTCACGAAGACGACTCAAATATTGTGTTTTTGACTCACTTTAGCTCTTTTGCTTCCGAATTGCACCTAAAATCAAATATGAACCAAAGTAAGTGTCTTAAGAATTTTAAAGCATTAATCACTAAGTGTCATGGATTAAATGTATTAACAATTAAGCATATATCATATAGAAGCAAGCCTCAGATGTAATAATGAATTTTTTCATGAGCTCCTCAAAACTTAGCTTACCTAATTACTATTATTGTTACTGATATTCAGGTTGAGGCACTTGTCTATGTTGTCCTTGATTACTACATAAAAATTTAAGGTGGTTTTTCCACCCAGGATTATAAATATTAGTATAGTGGATATTTTGAAACCAATTCCCTCATAAAATTAACTAGTTTAGTAAGTTATCATATGTTGTTTGGCACCTAATATTCATGATTAGAGTGTATAATGACCATAAATATCATATCTCATCATTTATGATGGTTAAACTAAACTCATACTATCAATCTTTTGGCTTAAAGCTTCTAATTTTACCTCTTATGCGATCATCGCATCTATATTATAATACCATCTAATTTGGCTTCAACCTCGGATTGTCCCACTAATAATTATTTATAGTAAAATTTTTAATAAGCTCTTGCAGTTCTTTAGGAGTTTTAAAGCTAGTAGCTCCACTTGAAGATGCAATGATTAACTATTTAGATGGATAACTCAACCCACAGTGAAATATTTATATTTTTAATCTCAAATCTTGCTCGTAGTGTGGATACTTTTCCAATAACTCCTTCTAGCCCTCCCATATCTCATACACCATCTTACTTTTTAATAGTTAAAAGGAGAAGATGTTATTCCTAATTCTTATCATTAATCGTATGGATTATTGAGCAAGTGTGATTATCACATAATTATAATAAATCACTACGATAAAAAATGTAAAGACAAAAAAATGTTTTAGGCAATGATAAGTTTGCAACGGTTTAAAAATGTGTTAATATAATACAACAGTTTTAAAAGTGTTGTCTTTAATAATGTTAAAAGGTAATGAAAATGACAATTTCTTGCTACATATAAGGAAAGGCAACAAAATTAGAAAAGGTTGTAATAAAATTTCCATATTATATTATATCACGTAAGTGAAAACTAATTAACATCACATTACACATATAAGCTTTCAAGTGGAACAAAAAAAATTATAAACGATAGAGTCCACCAACTTGCCCAGCCTGGTCTGGGTTGACCAAACTTTGGGCTTGTTTCTTAGGGGCCTAAGGCTCGACAATGTCAAACAACAAAATGACATTGTTTTGTTTTTAAGCAAAGTGTTGTCGTTTTACTTAGTTAACAATTGGATAGTGTAATGTCGTTTTATTTAATCAAAACGACATCGTTTTACTTAGTTAATAATTGGATATGCAAAGTTGTTTTGCTTAATCAAAAAGACGTTGCTTTACGTCAATCAAAGCAGAGTTACAGAGTAAGCAAAACGACCAGAAGCAAAATGACATCATTTTGCTTTCATTTAATTTTGACACAAAAGTTCTTCCTCTGTTCTTCACTCACCGCATATTCTGTCCTAATCAGTCATCACTCTCCCAGCTCCCTCGTCGCATGTCTCTGTTATCTAACGTCCTATTGTCTCTCACCATCGCAAGTCCACCGTGCCACTGTGCCACCAGTTGTAGCGCCACTAACCAGCATATTAATAAGGTAGTATCTTTGCTCAAATTTGGTTTATTATTCATATTTAATTGTTTAAAGAGTATTGTATTGACTGGTTATGATTTTTGGTTTGGCAATTTAGCTAATTTGCGATTATGATTTCTACTAATGGCAATATGGTATAATGCATATTAAGTGTTTGATGAAATGCCTCCTGCATTCCTATTCTTTTTTTTTTTTTCCTTTGCTGTAAATTAGGGGAAATCAAAGATTGTTAATAACAATGGTTTGGATACTCTCTATATTCTTTTATTGGTCTTACCTTTAACTTTTTGGAAGTATGGTAGAATAACAATGTATGAAAATGCGTTATCTTCAAACACCAACATTGGCTTATTGTGCTGCATAAGTTGACCATATTATTCTTGTTTGTATTTTCATCTCTTCAATGTGTAAATGTGTTGAATGTCACTTCACTGTTAATGCTTAAGCTCTAACTTTATATAAGGTCCAAGTATTGTAATTCATTCAAAATACAGTTGTTTGTTATACTTTAAATTCATCTACTCACCAAGCTATCAAGTTCCATGATCTCTGTTACTTATTAGTTAATTTTTGGGTGCCAGGTTTCATAAATTTTTCTTCTTAATTTTCTTAATTCATTCAAATTAAATTCAAATTTTTGCTAAGTTTAAGGCTTGGTTATGAAGTTTATGAGGATGCAAGGAGACAACAATAATATCTATAATATGTCCTTTCTTTCTTTAGGTGGGTGTACCAACCATCTGGAACTAATTATTCTTAATCAACTTGTACAATTGTGGGAATTGTGACAAGGATTAGCCTTTCTAATTTATTAATTCCCATGATAAGCATCATTACTATTCAGTCTGTCGAAAGAATGATAGAGCAAGCTCTTTTCCTCTAACTATCTTGATATGTTTGTAGATTTTAAAGCCTGCTTTCACAATTATACATGATAAAAATTCAAAACATTTCCTTCGACATGTTACTAATTGGCATATTCATGGCTTTACAACCAATATGGTCTGCAAGCCTGAAGTTCCAAAGTTCTATGGTTTAGCTGCTAATATTCTTCTTTCTCTTCCACGATTAAGATAGAAGTAAACAATTGAAAATTTTTTGTTAAATTGTCAAGTTGCCAGAAACTGTTCAAGTATTAAATACTCCCTTAGAAGATGGAAAGTTGATCTCTACGTTAACACAAACTTAGGAGAGTTTTCGAAAGGAGTTTATGTTATTGAAGAGCCAATAAAACTGGACGATCGTTGAAAATTTCACATTTTACATAGGATTCATAGTTGTCCATATGCTTGAGTACTTGCAATGTAAACTAGGATATGAGATTTCTTTTCAAATTTCAAACTAAATAAGATATAGAGTTCATCGATTACTTCTACTTCTGTGTTGCAAAAGGTTGTTTAGATTCTTATTCTTTTAAGAAAACGTTATATTCATTGAACTGTGCTTCATAGGGTGGATGAATATGATGTGTATCTTTGCTCAAGTTTGTTAAATGAAGTGTGTACCTTGTTGTAACCAGATGATGGATTCCAAATAATTTGTAAAAACTATTGCTAAGAGTAGATCAAGCTATCAAGAAGTTATGAATATTCATTCTCATTGCTCATCTTCGTGTGATTCACTCTTTGCATGAATAGTAAGAGGATTGATTTTCACAAGGATTAGTGATAAAAATTGCTTGAATACTTGAATTACTAAAAATGTTATTATAGCTGCATTTTGTTCATAGTTAATAATCAAATTAATTATTCTAACTATTTTCAACTGTTATTTGAGAACTTTTATAGGATGTAAGAGTTGATATCAATATTATTGTAGTTCGTTAGAAGTTGTCAAAAACCCAATGGCTATGTTTTGTTTTTGGCTCGCGATGCCCGTGCTTTTGATGTGCCATTTTTTGTTAAGGCCTTTAGTCGCTGCAATATAGATATTCCCCTTGATTGGTTTTTTCTCGACACTCGACCTTTGGCCCATGAGGTGATGAAGTCTAAAGGTACTACCCCTCCATTCCTCTCTAATATGCATGAGTTTATTACATATGGAAATCCAAATTGCTTCTATGTGTGGTTCAAATGATACGTTCCTTCATGTTTTTTATGAGCAATCCTTGTGTTAAATGTAATGAACACGTATTTTTAAGAGTTCTTCCGAATGAAATAATGTGCAGGTTCCCATCATAGTATCTCATATTGAATAGAATCTCGTTCTCATCATAATTGGATATCTGTATTTTTAAGAGTTCTTCCAAATGAAATAATGTGCAGGTTTCCACCATAGTATCTCATATTGAATAGAATCTCGTCCTCATCATAACTGGATATCTACTCACAGATTGCAGTATTTGTCAAAAAGTTGGAATGCATACAGTACGAAAGAATAGGTACGTTATACTTCTAAAGGACTTTGAGAAAGGTTACACAGCTAATGTGAAGAAGCCTAACACCGACTTTGAATTCTAAAAATGATGAAGAGTTGTTGAAACACATGTAATTTTTCTTGCAATTGTTGAGGATTATATAATTCACTTTTGTATTTCATAATAATAAAAGCACATGTAATTTGCTTTTGTATTTTGAATATGTTAAATTTTAAATTTTACAAGTCCTTATGGCTATATATTATATATAAATGCAGTTTTTTGTCGTTTACATTTGATAGTACGTACGTAATTAATCTATATATTTCTTTTATTGTTTATATAGATGTTGGTTACATAATAACAAGAGTTTGATTTTACGTTAAATAATATTGGTAACAAACGATTAAATTGTTGCTTTTATTATTAGAAATTGTTGCTTAAAAAAATTCACTTTATTGGCTTATAAAGACTTAAAAGTGTTGCAATATTTATTTAACATTGTTGCTATAATTTGAAACTAATGTATTGCCTTAGTCAAAACTTAAAGCAACATTTTTCATTCTGTTGCCTAATCAAAAAATTCTGTTTCATTATACTTATTGTAGCACCACTTCTTATAACAATATAAATTTTGTTACCTTAATAAAAAGGCAACGATAATTGTACTTATAACTACGCTTTTATCTATTACCTAATGCACTTTTTGCCGTAATGAATTAGTCTCATCATGTATGAGTAGAAATGAAAGATCCAAACATCCATATTTATTAACATATTACAAATATAATTAATTACTTAACTGATAAGGCAATAGTAAGTTTCAAAAACAAGAATACAAGATGTGAGTTGCATCAAAAACAACAAAAATAATTGAAAAAGAATAATTATGGAAGAAGCGAATTGTCCTTTAATCTATTGAAAAGCAAAAGTAAAATCCATAAAGTGATTTTATTCTTATGAGTAATGGAAATAATATTATAACTTCGTATTAAAATTCTTCCACTTAAAGAAAGGTAGCTTAACACAACTCACCTACAACTAACATATGTTCAAAGTAACATTTTCCTACTTATGAGGTCATTCTTATATATACATACATGTCATCGTATAGTTGACATAGAATAAGGCCAACTAAGAAGAACAAACAAAACTGTACTTATCAATTTTATAGTGGCTTCTCTACTTTACGTAGCACATTGAATGACTAAAGCCACTTAGCCCACCTTATCCTCCAAGTGTACACGAATTGGATTAAGCACTTAATCCTTCCTGAATTGCTTCAGCTATAAAGTTATAACGCATTCCATCGCCAATTCTCATGGTGGGTTGAAAGCACTTTTTCACAAAAGTCATTCCTTTAAACGCACTAGGATATTTTGACGTTCTCTGAACAGCAGCATCATGCGGGGTTTGTACGCTTAATACGGTCAATATCTTAATTAGCATTTCCATACATCGAATGGTACCACCGAGTATTAACCATTTTGATGATCACCTTCAATTGTGCCCTTGACAGTGTGGTAATTGGTATCATTTCACTGAACATGCAACTCACAAGCTGTTCTACTGGAAACAGAATCACACCAACGGAAGCTGACTTGATATTTTTGTATTTAGTGGGGCTTATATATTTCAACAAGAACCATCCTGTTTCTTTGTTATCTATCTCATTTGAGATTTATAACTGCAGTCCCATAATCTTTCGGCAATATAATTCCGGTTTGCAATTGCTAGACATGCAAATTCTAGACAAGAAAGATAAGATAGCTGTTTTCTGGGGCTACGTCTTACGCTCCATTTCTCCTCCACTAAAATGAACTTCGCCTGTGGAACTCAGTAGAATGAAGCCAATCATTAATCTTGCATACATTACATTGTCTCGTAGCATCTAAAAGCCTGGATAGTAACGTTTCTTTGAAGTGCTAATGATCATTAGATTCCTTATGGTAGATTTGTTGGGGCCACTGTTAGTCATTAATGAGTTTAAGTGAGAGCTGAAAAGCCTTAAAGTGGGCGGCCTTAAATGAACGAACACCGTCGAGTGGCCGAGTTGACTCTTAGCAAAAGCTTATTGCTTTTTCTTTAAATTCTTTTGGAGTAAAGTTAATGATACATAATCGAGAAATATTCCTGCCAAGTATAGTAGTTTATTCAGGTACTGGCTAGTGGTGTCATATGTCAACAGTGAATGTGAAATAGTATTTTCCTCGTCACGCCCGTCGATATTGACTCGGGAGTGATGATGATAATAATAGAAGATACAGATGAGGCCATTACTGATCATGAGTGTCTGTGGAGACTCGCTAGTCACACCTCCTAGATTACTTGTTACTAAAAAGCTAAGCTACAATATCTACTTTGGATGATTTTGCCGCTTGACGAATTGAAGCAAGAAAGGCTAGGGAGATGATAAAAATAATATGCTAAAAGAGCTGTCATGAGAATCAATTATTTTCTAGAGTAGCAAGGAATTTCCATGTGAGACAAGTGGTGCTTTGAGCGGTGAATATAGTCTTTTATAAATTTTTTTAATTTCAAAAATCATATTAAAGAAAATAGTTAATAAAAAGTATAACACCTTAAATCATGTAAATATTATTTAAATTGAGTATATGATTTGATTCTGATTTATTGACTCATTAAATAATTTATTTAAAATATATAATTATAAATTATTACATATATTTAACAATTCAATTAGTATATACTCAAGAATAATTAACGCTCATGAAGTTGAATGTTTTAACTTCAAAATTATAAGTCAATAAAGTATATGATATCAAAATGGTTAAAGGTTGCTTATGAAAGATCTACAAACCCTTTTTGTAGCCATGAATTCATAAAGAAATTCAACCAGTTAAAATTAAAATTAAATAGAATAGAAACTACAATAATCTACATAAGTTTTTGACATAGCCAACAAAAATCGGAAAACAAAATTAAAATTAACTTTGTTTTATTTTAATACAAGGATAACGATTCTATTCAATATTAAGAATTTTGAATTTTTTTATACTATTTTTTTAATTTTAGTTAAATAAAAAAGAGACATGATTGATATAATAAAAATTGATTTGGGTATGTGATTTTGTTTTATATTTTTTTAATGGAACACATATTTCAATTGATAAATTAATGTTTAAAAAATATATAAGATTTAATTAAAAATTTAAAATTTTGATCGAAAATTTCGGACAACAAGGACGAGCAATAGAAGGACACAAAATAGTAAACCTTGTATCGAAAACTTTGTTTCAACTCTATTAGAGGCTACAAATGATGCTATTTTATGCTTGTTTACATCTAAAATGACATTATTTTTTACAAAGAATAAGGTTAGAAAAGAATGCTGGGTACAGAAAATCTGAAACCGAGTAAACCATGATGCCAAGGAAATCTGGTAAAGGATTAGGTGAGATCCAATATTTACTTCCGACAAACTGAATCTTTTTACAGCCAGTGAAATGTGTTTTCTATGATTGATTATATGGCAATTGTACAATTTTGTTGATGCTGTTGGTTTTGTATTGTTGTTCTTAATGTCATGAGTCAGCCACTGCAATCGCAGGAAGGACAACAGGATACACATACACATAAAATTGAAATGGTGCGACTTGGACAATGATGCTCAATCATTAATGTGTCTTAGCATTAACATTGTATAATCACAGTAAAGTTTGAAGTGTGCAGAAGAAAACCCAGGCAAGGGAAAGTGAGAAAAAAGACACAGGGCATTTTGATTTTCTTCACTAGGGGTAGGCGCTAGGGCATCATTTTGTTGGCCATATTCACCTCACAAACTGTACTCATAACACATGCTATTTTCTATCAAGAAACGACCTCATCACTATTTTCTTTTCTTCCAGTTCTATCATTTCTCAATGGGCGCATTAATGTCAATAAAGCTAAATGCTGCAGCAACTACTATAAATAGATCAACCAAATCCCGATTTCGTTTGTATTCATCGTGTGCCCATGAACTCTCTCCTCCACTGAATGCTTCATTGCCTTTCTCTCTCTAGCTTTCCCAGAAAAATAAAAATAAGAACAATTTAACCCAGAAAATCATCTCTATACCTTGTTATTGAGCAAGCTCAAAGCTATTTTAGCTGGACGCAGCAGTAATTGTTCTTTCGTTGAACCTATAGTTCGCTTGATAGCCATTGTTTTTTAATGATGTCGTCGGATATAAGCTAGAGAGTTGCAAACTACCTATTCCATCCTTTTTTCTTCTGTCTTGTTTCATGTCTAAAACGGCGGTGTTTCTCGCTTGTTTCTCGATATTGAGTTTGGATCTTTCAGTCATGGTGCTTAGTATTGGTCTCTGATTAGATATATCTATATAGAGTGAGTAGAGTTTGGGAGTTTGATTCTAGCTGTTGGTGTTGATAGAGGAGAGGGTGTAACGAGGAATGGGAAGGGATCGTCTGTTGCTGGCAACAGTAGGACCGCCGATAAAGGTGCGTGCGGGTTGGGGCTGGTCATGGGCGGCTCCTGGTGAGCGTGACGGCCACGTCGGTGAACGCGACCGAGATCGGGGCCTGGGGCTTGTGGACGGTCACCTCGACCTCGCGGACCCCTGGCTGGCGCAGGCACGTCTGCGCGACGCGCTCCGCCAGGGCCT
>JAOQMM010000009.1:9977794-10006720 GCA_027563515.1 Erythroxylum platyclados | reverse complement strand
TATAATTAATAATAAATTGTATATAATTAATAATAAAATTTTTATTAATGAAAATAGAAAATATATAAAAAATTATTTTGTAATTATATAAAGAAAACACAACTCAAGCTGTTAAACCTTTTGCAAAACCAAAACTATGAATAAAAACCAATCTCAATCATCAAAATCGCTAGCATTTTCTAGCAGATAATTAGCTGTCAATAGCTCGTTGCGATCGCATGCTAAAAATACCTTGATAACTAGGGATTTGTCGAACCTCATTGTCTCGAACTGTATACATATAAGCATAATTGGTTAAAAACTCAATAAACGAGAACAATTATTTAAGACAATCAATGGAAAAAGCCAATTAAAAAGGGATAGTACAAACAAACCTGTTTAATAACCTCTTGTTCAGTTGGTGTGACGTTGATGGCTTAAAATATTTCAATAGATTTCTGCTCAATAAAAAAGAAAAGATTTATTAACCCCTCATAACTTTCAATAAGTTCATTTACCAACTAAAAAAATTCTGCATGATGCTCTTGAATCATTCTTAAAAGTTGGGGCTTTTGCTTTCCAAGTTTTTGAAGCATTTGTTATCAAAGAAGAATAAAACTAAATTTAACATAAATAATGTCATTATAAGTAAAGAATGATTTTTTTATATATTTTTATTTTTCATTAATAAAAATTTTAATATTTTATTATTAATTATATAAAAATATTATTATTAATTATTTAAGAAAAAATATTATATTAAATATTATTCTATTATATTATATTAAATATTAAATATTACATTAAATTTTGTAACTTGTTGCAAATCACATACTTGCAACAAATCTGTAATGGTGGCTTGCAACAAGTGACAATCGTGAATTGCAACAAGTCACAACCGCCTGTGAATGACGACGTTTATGGGTAACGGAGATGATCAATTGTTAATTTTTGTAACGAGAACGACAAAGTTTTAACTCTGGACAGCGTTAGACAGAGAATCTCTTCTCCTTTTAAATAGGGCAAAAATGATGTTTTTAATTATAAAAATCAATAGCTAATATTAATAGTGATTGAACCTAACATGATGATAACTCGACAGTATACTTGCTAAGCCATTTAATCTAATCATCATCACCTACTTCAATTGTTCCAACTACTTAAGCTGACTTGATATTTTGTTCTTACTGGGACTACTGTGTCAATAAGAACCGCCCTGTTCCTACGTTACATTATGACCCATATCAGAAGAAATACACATTTCAGACAAGAAAGATAATGTACTTGTTTCATCGGCCTACGTCTGTGTTCCATTTCTCCACTTAAATGATTGACTTTTGCTTGTACAACTTCAATACAAGATTGAAGCCAATTATTTATTGTGCGTACCACCAGAAAGCTTCGATAGATAGCTAACGTTCTTTTTGGTGCTAATGATCATTAGATTCCCTATGCTAGATTTGTTGGGGCCACTGTTAGTCATTACTGAGTTGAGCGAGTCAGCTAAAAAGCTTCAGAAAGTGGCCGTCCTCAGAGTGAATGTACACCCGAGTTGACTCTAGGCAAAAGCTTGGGAGCTGCTTTTCCTTCTTTAAACTGTTTTCGAGGGAAAGCTAATCATACAAGGGTATTAGTTTATTGGGGGTAATGGCCAATGTTGTCACATATACATCATATAGGAACAGTTAATTTGAAATGGGTATTGCCACATTTTCTCGCCCATCTATATTGACTGAGAGATGATTATGATATGGATGAAGCCATTGCTGATCATGACTATGGAGACTCGCTAGTCATCCTCCTAGATTACATGTTGGTAAAAAGCTAAGCTAAGAGATCAACTTCGGACGATTTTGGTTCCCAACCCACCCTTAAGTAACAAAGTGAAGCTAGAAAAGTTAGGAAATAACATAATATACTCAAGTACGGTCACGAGAATACAATTATATTATCACAAGTTACGTTGTAAGTAATCTTTAGATGAGAAACCACGTAATTCAAACACGCACAGACACACATAAATCGATTTAGTTATAGTTCATGGTTTGAATCATATCCTAAATTTATCGTCCTACTTATTCTTTTTCCTATTTCATATGTGTAATAAAATGACCTATCGTCTACTTCACTAACTAAGCTTATTTGTAAACAAGCTAGAGTGATTGTTACATGAGAAAGTTATTATTGTTTTACAGCAATTAAAGTTAATAATTGTTGCTTTTAATCAGGCATTCCTATCTTTTGAATACTAAACCAAACCAATTTGAAAGATAAACAAAACAAATAAAGAAATACGCATGATGGTGTTGATAACTTGGTGGCTTTGACCTAGCGGACTGCGGACAGGGAAATGGGGAAGAAGATTGAAGGTTACACTGGCAATGAATGGTTCATTATAATTAAGGAAATGAATACGGTTTACTGTATTGTAAGATCATGTTCACATCGAGCAATGGAAGAAGGACACACAACCGAGCAAACCATGATGATGCCTAGTGAATTAGGTGAGCTTCAAGATTTACTGGAGACCAACTAAATCTTTAAGGCCCAGAGCAAACACCGTAATTAGGTGGCTTGGGGTTTTATATGATTGGTCATGTCTGTAACTTTAACTCACCATTAACTTTTTCCTCTCTCTCTCTCTTTTTAGGAAGTTCATTAACCTTTTCCTCTTATCTAAATTTCCTCGTGAAATGCTTCCTTTTGTATATTCGTTCTTGATTAGCAGTAAATGTAATGTGGCCCTAATCCACTTATTGCATAAAATTAAAATGATTAGATATCAATGTCTATATATATATATATATGTGATGATAATGATGGTGATAAATTTCAAAGTTTGCCACTGTCGTGAGATCTGGACGATGATGCCCAGTTGGTGTGTAGCAGAAAAAACTAGTTCATAAATATGTCATAACATTATCATGTGTATAATCACAACACCAGAGCAAGAAAAGAACACAAACAGAAGAAACAGACACCCTGCCATGCTCATCCAAATCATCGCTCTCAAATGCCACTCAATTACCATCAACAGGCCATGCCCTTGGCTCTTCCATCTATTAAAGAAAATGGTAGTTGTAAACTCAGGTGTATATCTAACAAACATTATGGAGTGTGGCGATGAGGACTGGGGACAGTATTACAACCTGTTTTGTCCATAAAGAAAGTATATATATGATGTTTGAAAAGGAACAAGGAAGACAAATTTTCTTTTCTCCAAAAAATGATATAAATGGGCATCATTTTGTTGCCCTCGGCCATAGTTTTGACACAAACCAAACAAAGTGCAATTGTACATATAACATAACCCTATTGCTTTGCTTTTCTTTCAATCTCTCTCATCGCATTACCACTGTTTTCCTTTTGTCAAACATGAAAAAGGAAGGAGGCCTGTTTCTGTTACTGTTGGGTGCCTTGCGCGATGCGTAGGATAAGAAAGACATGTCAACAAAGCTAAAATGAACAGGGTGCGCAAAAGACCGGCCAGGCCTAGGCTACTATATATAAAATTACATAATTAAATTCAATTCCCCGAAACTACACTACACTACACATACTCTTTCACTTTCTCTCAACAGAAACCGAGCACCTTGCCTTGTCTCTCTTACTATCCCCAGAATAACCACCCAAATTCCTTTTTAACTTGTCATCCCTCCACTGTTGGCAGCTCTAAGATTGGCCCTTTCGTCCATGTCGTCCGATATAATCTAGAGAGTTTTACTCTACCAATTCGTTCATTTCCTTTTACAGATAATTTCCAAGTGTTCAATGATTGGTTTCATTTCATGGCCAAATGCGTTGATTGTACTGAGAAAGTGAGCTTGTGAGCTCTTTTTGGGACTGTGAGATCGAAGGTGTTGGGTAGGGGGTAGCGAGCGAGGAATGGGTAGAGATCGACTGCTGCAGGCAACAGTAGGACCGCCGATGAAGGTACGTGCGGGTTTACGGAGAAAGCAGGCTGGTAGAGGCTCGTATCGGGGAAGCTAGCCGAGAGAAACAAACTTTTGGGTTTTGCTTTTTGGTGGGGGTGGTGGGGTGGGGGGTTTCAGGGGTTGTTATAATTCCCGAAAGTTGGTCGCTTTGTGGTTGCCGGTGGCGGTGTGGACGCAAGTGCGTGGCTTTAGAGTTTAGTTTTAGGAATTTTGTGGGGGAAAAGGATGGTAACTGACTTGCACCGTACTCTAAGGAGCCTCTGCCTCAATACCGAGTGGAAGTACGCTGTCTTGTGGAAGCTCAAATATCGAGCTCGAATGTGAGTACTATAAATTTAGTAGGTCCTCACAATTAAGAAACAGTTAGTGATGTTTTATGTTGTGCCGTATTAATTTTTTTGATATGAATCGGTGAGTGATTGGGCACGTTTAGAGGCTCGTGATTCTTGTGATGTAGGTGAATTTGGAATTTAAACAATTGTAAGCCACATGTTCTGGATTTGTATATTTAGGATGGATGGTAGTTCATTGGTTCCAGGATGTGTTGTAACCTAGTTTTTCCTTAAAAGAAATTAGTTTGCTCTTAATCTCTGATGTGAAGCAAGTTTAGAGTTCTCAATTTAGTTTTCAGGATCTTTAAATAACGGCTTTTGTGTGTGTCTGTGTGTGTTTCTTTTTTTAATTCTATGGTACAATTTAAGCTTCTTTGGTTCTGATGGAGAGATCGAGATTCGAGAGCGAAACGAAAACCAACTATGTAAGTGTTTTGTTTCTGCTTCATGGAACATTATTCTGAGTACTCTTTAACTTGAATACTTATTCCGGTCCTTCTATTAGAACTTCTGTTATTTACTACATATGGTAACATATAGAATCCTCTCTGTCAATAAACAAAGATTTCATCTAATATAAATGACATCAATTACAAGATACATACTTCATCTTGTGTTCATTTAAGTGGTGTGTACTAAAATAGAATATAAATTGTCATGTGGATCTTAACCCTTACTTAAAAACGTCTGCCAATTTGAATTAGTCCCTGATATGTAAGTTGCCAGCAATCACAACTTTAAGTTGCAATGTAATGATTGTTATTTTTTATGTCACACAAATTTCTGATAATTTTGACAATAAAAATTACATTATTAAAAGGAGGATTTAAATGAGTGAGCGACTGAATAGGAATTAGGGTCAAGTAGAGGAACCCAAAAAATGTTTGTTTCATGTCTGTAGATAACGTGTGGAGTTGATGTGTATATAGTTATATCATATTTATTTGGTTGTCTCAAAATATATGTTTTTACCTTTTACCATTTCTATCGGTGAACTTTGGATACTAGTCCTGTTGATAACCTGGCTACATGAAATTTGAAAATAATATAGAGGCCAGAAAGAGAAAACAAACATGCTCTGTTTTGAGGCTAAAATCTTAGACGTCCCTTCTAGATTTGGTATTTTTATTTTGAAGATAGTTTAGTACTGGCAATTTTGGAGCCCTTTGAATTATATCACAGCTTGATAATTGGACTTTACTCTCAGTTCATATGTTTGACAGGGTGTTGACATGGGAAGATGCTTACTATGATAATTGTCAGCTACATGGTCCTTCAGAGGGTCAACATTCCTGTGACACTCTATATGATTTGCATGGTGGGCATTATTCACAAGATCTGCTTGGATTAGCTTTGGCAAAGATGTCATACCATGTATATTCTCTTGGGGAAGGGTTAGTCGTCACATAGATAGTGAATGTTCTATTTAATATTTTTGCATTTTAATAGATGAAGGGCTTTTTACTTCGAATACCATTTTGTAATTCACTTAAGCAGTATGATGATTATTTGAGTTCGATTTCGTTTTTCCTTTTACCAGGATTGTTGGACAAGTGGCAGTCACTGGAAAACATCAATGGATCTTTACAGACAAGCTTGAAACAAATTCCTTCTCGTCTTTTGGGGTAACTAGGTTATTGCATTTGATTCATATTAGATTAATCATGTGACTGTATTGTTTTGTATCTTTTGTCCATTTGAGTCAATTGACTTCTCTCTTCTTGTTACACTTCAGTATTCTGATGGATGGCAAGGTCAATTTGCAGCAGGGATCAGGGTATGTGGAATTTCTTTAACATTTGTCTATATTAATATGTGATGGCTTATTGTCCATGGTCATTTTCCAGGTCCATATAAGATTATTTCATGCAACTGCTAATGAACTTTTTTCAAAATTGTTATCTGGTCGAAAATCATCTCTCTGTGGTATAGGATAAGTGAATTTACTATCTCAATTTTGCTTTATATGTTCACTAGTTAAAGGAATTAGACATTTTCTAAAGTTCCATATCTTTATATTGTAATTAATTTTGATCTTCTGGCTGTATGCCTTTAATGTTGATGTTATACTGGTTCTTCTTTATTCTAGATGTGGGTATCCTCTCTGATCTCAATTCTAATTGAATTAAGAAATCCTTAATGAGTGTAAATGGCGTTATGCAGACTGTTGTTGTTGTGGCTGTTGCTCCATATGGTGTTCTGCAACTTGGCTCGTTTAACAAAGTAAGAATTTTAAAGCATCCTTCTATTAATTGTGAAAAACATGCAGACTACTGCTTTCGGCATTTAAGATATCTTATGAGACACATTTGGGACAGAAAACTGGACCAATAGCCTTCTCCATGTAATTTCATATTTGTTATGAATCAATGATGAGCCTTTCAACTGGCATTGATATGTAATATAAGTTGATCTATGGATGACTATACAAGATAATGCTCGTATAAGGTTTTCTTGGTTGGAAAAGTAGTTGGAAGAGGGTCTAGTTAGGTCTCAGTAATGCTCTGCTAACATTTTATCAATTTGCAAGTATTCTCCACTGATAACCATAAGGATGCAAGCTATCGAAGAAGAAAAGAGAGGACCTAATTTCAAGCATCTTGGATGTGCTTGACACAATTTACTTTGTGTTTGTCTTTGTCAAATACATTCAAGTGTTAAACTTTCACGGATTTAGGTTCTTTGATCATGGACTAGCTGGTCAAAATAGTGCTTGCATGCCACTGGAATCTATATTTACTCCTGTTTTGAATGGACCAGGTTGTTGAGGATATGAAGCTGGTGACTCATATTAAAGATGCGTTTTTAACCCCTCGAGATTCATCAATTGTGCATGTTAGTAGTCCTCTAGAGTATAGTATGAAGACTTCATTTTGTCCGGTAACTATCTATCACTTTCCCCATCGACTCTGCTTATTGTTTTTGGTAGAATTCCATGCACTCTATTTATGAGTGTAAGATATGTGAATTTCACACTGGTGGGTTGGTTAATATATATAGGAAAATAGTTATCAGTTTCTCCTTTTGATGATGTGGACCTCACTAATACTTGAGTGCTTTCCTGTTCTCAGCCAGGCTTACCGATAAAAGTTTCTGCTCCTGGTACTTTTCCTGATAGTTTATGCTATCTTGATAGATCTGCAAATAAGGAAGGCCCAAATGATTGGTTGCCTATGTTTCCTGAGTTACAGAAAAAAAGTGATGACTCTTCATATATTTCTTCTGTTTGTCAGAAGACATCAATTGAAGCAATCAACAATTATGATGGAGTTGAAATATGCTCACTGGAGAATGATATGAGCATAAACATTCTTCCATTCAAGGAAAGTAATTCACTCTTGGAGCATCGAAATCAAGCAGGATTTAATTTGATTAGTGAAGTTTCTGAAGGAGAGACCAGCATTCGGAAATTGTCTGCGGAGGGATCAAAACAGACTATATCTCCGCATTCAAATGACTTGGTTGAGAATAATATGGGTACTTGTTATGATATACTTCCAAGAACAAAATTCAAAACTGATTTTGTGAATCCCTCCACAGAACTTTTTGAGTGTACTCTTTGTGATGGAGTTAAACCAAATGACCTAGATATTCATATGAATGGGGTGTTGGACATACTACCTAAATCATCAAACAGCTTGAAAAAGGATCCGGATTATCAGACTGAATCAAGTCACAGCAACATCTCTACATTTTTAAAGTTCTCTGCTGGATATGAGCTGCTTGAAGCTCTAAAACCAATTTCCTCGAAGAAGTCTATGTACTTCGATTGTGAGGCAGGAAAGGCTGAAGCTGAAGATGTTGTTGAGAATCTTGAGATGTCAACAGGGATGAATGAGAGCCATATGACATTTGATAGTGGCTCAGAGAGCCTTTTAGAAGCAGTAGTGGGCAATATTTGCTATGGTGGCAGTGAAGTTAAAAGTGAGAAATCTGTCTGTACATCAATTCAGTCTCTGTTGGCAACTGAGAAAATTCCAGAGACTTCCATCCACGCTAAGAATGATGTGAACTCAGCAGGGTGTTCAATTAGTCAGTTTGCTGTTGATGAAGACAGTATGTGTCATTTCTCCAATTCAAAGGAGGTGTGTGGCGCTAATTCTAATGAATTTTCTTCAGTATGCCTTAGTACTTGTGGTGAGCAATTGGATAGATGTTCTGAGCCAGAGAGAAATAAGAAGAAGAGAGCTAGGCCTGGTGAAAATTCTAGGCCAAGGCCAAGGGACCGACAACTGATTCAAGATCGTATTAAGGAGTTGAGAGTGCTCGTGCCTCATGGATCGAAGGTAACTTTCCTTCATACCATCACACCTTTGACTTCGGCATTTTCAGTTTCTATTCTTGTAAATCTCATACATGATATAGGCTGAAAAATCTAAGAAAATTGCAGTGTAGTATTGATTCATTGCTGGAGCGCACAGTAAAGCACATGCTCTTTCTGGAAAGCATCACAAAGCATGCTGCAAAGGTCGATAAATGCGCTGAGACCAAGGTAAGGCCTAGTACCTTTTTATAGGAGTGCTGATATGAAATTCACTTCTTCATCAATTGATGAACTATGTTTGTTTCCCCGCAATATTTTCACCTATAAATATGAATGAGAACTTCTCATCAGTAATAAGCCAGTTGGTATTATTAGTATTGTTCCATAGGGACCAACCCTCAAGCATATGCCCCTAGATAGAACTAGCTAGTGTCTTGCTGTAGAGACAACTAGGAAGGGTGGTAGCGTTACTACTTTACATTGCTCACATTGAGTGCCATATTCTAGTTAGTTGGCCGCCATGTTGGCCATCTTGAATTCAACAGTTTTGGCCATCACTTGGAGCTTATAGTATGTATTACCAGCTTAGTCTTCACAGCATTTGAATGCTTTCATAATTACCCTACTGGTCAATTTTGCAGATGCATCACAAGGCAACAGATGGTCGCTGTCAGGAGCAAGGTTCAAGCTGGGCATTTGAAGTGGAAAGCCATCTAAAAGTTTCTTCAATAGTGGCGGAGAATCTGAACAAAACTAGGCAGATGCTAGTGGAGGTAACTACAGGTTGGATGTCTAAATACCATATTAAACTTATTATTTCATCAGAAGAAAAGAATATGATGTGTTCATCTGTCGAAAATCATCAACAAAATAGGACCTCCAAAGAAGACCTTTTCTTTTCTTGGCTAATTATTGGTGCTTAGAAGTACTCTGATTTGTGCAGATGATGTGTGACGAGTGCAGTCATTTTCTTGAGATAGCAGAAGTTATCAGAAGTTTAGGCCTAACAATCCTGAAAGGAATTACTGAATTGCATGGTGAAAAGACATGGATGTGTTTTGTGATTGAGGTAAGGTCTTAGTTCTTTTATGAATTACTGGTATGTGGTGAAGGAGACATTCATGGGCTTATTCTTTACCTGGTACATTATGATTCCCTGGAGATAACAGAAGATGTCAATGTTCAAATATACTCAAGTATATGCACAGTTGTAATCACTTGATAGAACTCCTTGGCGATTGCATAACCTTGTTATTGGTTTTGGTTACTTATAGACTTAGACTATATAATGCTCCAAACTTGCATTTTTATGATGCAATTTCTTGTACTACATGAATTATTTTGAAGTTTCATGATAAATTTAAAACAGATTTATACCTTCATTGGATTTGCATATTGCTGACATGGATGATTGACTCACCTAATGAGAAAAGCTCCTGATATCGAAGCACTTGTGGGCTGCAGAAATGGAGACAAAACATAAACTTCTCCATCTTCTATACTTAATTAATTAAGTGAAAATTTCTTTTCGACCTTTACTATAACTTAAGTTTGGCTACAAATATTTCAGGGAGAGAACATCAAAGGGATGCATAGGATGGACGTCTTACGGTCCCTCGTACAAGCGTTGCAACACAAAGCTACGAGCTAACATCAAAGTTTGGTCAGCCCTTGGGGATGTTGTAAAGCAGCTAGTGTTTGTGATCTTTGATTGGCGTTTCTTTGGTTGTGATTCTTTTTGGTTTTCCCCTTCTCCTATGATTTCCCAAAGAACAAGGAAACTAGAGAAAAGGGAGCGGACGATGTTTTCTGTTAAAAGAGTTTTCGTAGATTGATTAGTATTAGTCTGAAAAATATAAAATCTCAACCTACTTAACAGTTTGATGCTGCTAGGTAAAATGCAAATGATTCGCTTACTTGCTCACAGGCTGATTACGCTGTGGTCTTCAATTCCGAATGTTTAGCACCCAAAAAGAAAAAAGAAAAAGAAATTGAAGATTGCCTAGACCAAGATTTGTAAAAATAGCGAGCATTTTTTGAAAAGTAAACGAGAAGATGATATTAATATTGGTTGTTGAGATGATGTATCTGAAATCATAGTTTAAAGAAGGAAAGGGTTGAGTTACCGTCTAATCCTTTGGACCTAAAGTAGGACATAAACTCGCAAAAATGAGTATCCCTGTATATTGGTGCGCTGTCGGACAGAAGCTCCTTCAAAGCCCCGTAGGGGGTAAAGTTATTAGCTGTACTTGGATAGAAAAAGCAAGCAGCTGAAGCTCTTGATCCCGCGCTTCCCACCAGAACTCTATGCTCCACGCTTATGAACTTCTCATTGGTGATGAGCTGCATTCAAATCCAAATTCAACGAAGTTATGTGTTGGAATTTGGAAGATACAGACTAAATTAGAAGTGAAAGAATGAATCTTACCTGCATCAAGTCCCCTATGTTGACTACTAGGGCACCATGTAGCGGGGGGACATCAACCCATTGATTGCGAGTACAGACTTGGAGGCCACCCTTGTCGTCCTGAAGGAGTATAGTCAGAAAAGACGGGTCCGTGTGCCTTGTGGCTCCCAATGTCAATTCTGGCTGTGGACAAGCCGGGTAGTAATGGCACGTCAATGATTCAGTTTCCATGCAATCCATGCTTATTAGATGCTCTCTCCTTAGCCCTAGTGCCTCTGATAGCAATTCTGCCACCGTTCTTCTCAGTTTTATCACCTCTTTCATGTACTCACTTACTGCTTCTCTGCAACATAGTCAATCATATCAAAATTTTTGCATCTACATGAATCCCATCAATTACCTCTCTATACTTTTACCTGCATATTTCTGGGAAGAGTTGAGGTTCTATTTCACCATCTGGGAAGTAAAATGCTACTGTATCCCTCCAATTTGCCGGTTCTTTACTCACTAGAAGATCTCCGTTACTAAAGTACCTCACTCTTCTGTTTGCGTCTCGCGAGTACCAGTTCATCTTCTCTTCCTGTGATCCTTCATGGAACCCTCTCACCCCTGCTAGCATGTCGTCCATTACACCAACAGGAACGCCATGATTAACCATTTGGAAGAGACCCCATGTTTCCGATGCTTTCCTAATCTCTTCTACTATCTCCTTCCTTCGACAACTTGCAAACCCTTCCAAGTCTATCACCGGTATCTCAAAGCTGCTTTTATCATTTTTATCAGATATCAATGGAGAGTTTTGCACGTTCTCTGGCGGATGGACAAAAAACCTTGGGATTTCTTTCACGCCATTGTCTACAAGTCCTTTAACTCCAGCTTTTGTTTCATCAAATGCCTTCACTTCCTTTGCCTTGTCATAGTTGGACCCTTCTCCAGGAATAACATTGCCTTCCATAGTTGGTATTCAGTTCAAGAGTAGATATCGAAAGTCAATAGTAGAAACCACTACTGATCAGCTAGAGGAGGATGCTGTAAGTTGAATAGAGATGGAGGAATTAAACGGTAAAAGAGTATGGATGCCTTGTATTATTAAAAGAATTAGGATAAGGAGAGAAAGAACCAAACTTGGCAATAGAGCAAGCAGCACTAGGAGATAACCAAAATTTGTCTTTTTCTTTAACCATCTTAGTCGAGAGACGTAACCAGACACATTGCATGGGCAAATTAGAAACTTGTCTTTTCCTGGAAATTATTTTGGCCTTTCAACTTATGCCTTACACGGATCAGTATTGACAACAAGAAAAAGAATAGAGTCAAGCTAGCCACTTTCACCTCATGCAAAATCAAGGTCCACAAGAATCTTGAAAGGGACAACCAAAAACCAAATAATTCAATTAATCAGAGCATCAGATTTTACTTTCTTAGATGAGGAAATAGCTTTTGCAAGTACATCCAAAATTAAGAATTTGGCACCATAGCATCGTCAGTTCCACCGAGCATGTAACCCACAAAGTCTTTTACTTAATGATTTTCAGTAAATGATTCTAAGGTTGAGCAGAGATATTTCTGAGAGTAGTTTGGAAAACTTGAGAACAGGGTATGTATTGAATCCAATACGGACCTTTTGAAGAAGAGGGTATCAACCCAAACTAAATAATTCATAGATGTTGTCAAAAAAGAAGGCAAAGAGGATCCTGTTAAACAGTTGTCAACATTCAAAACATTAATAAATAAATAAATACACGTTTCTAATCATCCCATCATGTAGTATTTTATTTGTTTATAAAAAAAGATATTCTCATTTCTCCATCATCAAAATGTATATATTAATTTATATTCAGAATAAAGCTCTAAGTTTGTGCCCTTTTTACTTTTACTGAGATTCCAATTTGTGTTGATTGATTAAACTTTGTAAATAGTTACTTAGTTACGTTGCTATCAGCCAAAAAGATAGCTATATAGTATTAGGACATCTAGATTTTGTTCATTAGTGTGTACTGGGTGGTGTAATGGAATCAAAGTTGAACTATTTTTGGTGCATCGCACTGGCAATTCTTTTGTTTAGTTCTATATCAACAATTCATATCATACTATATTATGTTGTTTTTAAATTTTCTAACTTTATTTAACGATGTCATCACCATTATAGAGTCCTCACTTTGTCTCCATTTATATAATTAATTACCACATTAAGTTTCAGCATATTACATTGCACCCTATGAATGTATCAGGCATAAAATTAGTGCAGTGCAAACTTTCAAGTTTCAACTTGAGCATTCGTTTAAGAAACTCTACCCTGAGAGCATTAATGAAATTTCTACCACTACAGTTCTAATGGATTAAATATGTCTAAGACATTGTTTCCGTGAAGGAAAAAGGAAAAGGTTTAATTTTGATCTAAGAAACAAGATACACGAATTTAAAACAACAAAACAAGAATACCAACTGGATTTGCATATCAATCATGTTATACCTTAAAAAAGGACATCTCTGCTGTCAATAAAACAAAAAACATGGAGAGAGAGAGAGAGAGAGCAGGTTGAGATAGACTTACCGAGCAGCCATGTATGGGTCTAGTAGTGCAATTGCTCTGCGTGTTCGGTTCATATTGTCTGAAAATGACTACTTAGCTGCTGAAAGTACTGTTAGGAGATAGTACTTATATTTATAGAAGTACGTGTGATGTCAGGAAGAAGCTCTTACAGGAACTGGAAATCATATCGCCGTTCGCAGTTCACTTCTTCTAAGATTTAAGTGGGCACTTAAATATTGAATGATATTATTTTAGTCATAAGGCGGCTTTTGAATTTGCATCCACTTCAACTGCTCATCTTCCCAATTCGGTCAAAGAAACAAAGGTCCAAACTTAATGACAATTATCTTCTGTTCTGCTTCCAGATTTGTAAGCATAGTCACAAAATACGCAACATAGATACATCTAACTGAGGATGTCATGTCTAAAATTTTAAAATTTTGAGTCACAGTTTATATAATAATTGCAGAAAATTATAAACGATGTGGTGTAATTGCAAAATACATCACAATATCAATAAATTACAGTGACTAACTTAGCAACTGTTAAAAGGTTGGGGGAGGGGTATCAATTGTTTGCAGTCTTCTTTTTGCATTACAAAAAATATGTTTCCATGACTTCAACTCATGACCTTCCAGTCACAAAAGAGTAACCTTAATAGTTACTCCAAGGCTCGCGCTCTCTAACACTCACATATGATGGATTTAATGAGTAATATATATGCATGTTCATATTTGTCTAATAACCCGTGTGACCAATAAACAATGAGATCTTATAGTCATATATATGTTAGGAATATATGACATCTCAATGAATGAATCGATCATTGAATAGATTTTGTATGCTATACACTAGGTAATATCTCATATTTTAGTCTCTTTTGATCTTATTTATTTTATCGTGTCACAAATGTGATCAATTCTCTCAATTCTCTTACACAAAGTCAGCGGTCATCTTTGAATGCCATATTTTCTTATGTGATATAACAATCAGAAAATGGCCATCCTCTATTCTCAATTCCCTTGAATTCAATTTAAATTGCTTTGTTAGAATTACCTCATAAAATTGTATCAAACTTAATCTTCTAATAACATTCTAAAGTAAAAAAAAAACCTTAAATTTAATTCTTAAGAATTATATAAGAGTCTAGGATATATTAATAGATTCATTTAATCTTGAGGATCTCACACATTTTAAGTTGAGATCTTCAAACTTACATTCATCCCTTTTATGGTCATTTTTGCACATATAGTAAGAGTCATGTGCTATGGTATCGCCTCTTATTAATTAGAAGCATATGTCTTTCAAAAATGCAGCATTGTACATAAGTTAGTTCAAACAAATTGAATGCTTAATCTGAGTTCACTTATTTACTCTTAGTTCTGTCTTTCTAAACTCTTATTTGGCAACTTTAGACATATATGGTGACCATATGATCACTTCAAACCAATTTTCTTTTGACTTATCATCTAAGTTAGCATTTAAGGTTTAAGTTTCCTACTTAAGCTCTCTATTATCATGTTAATAATAAACTTGAAACCTGCCTCTTCTCTAGTCATCACAAATACAAAAGTCGATTGCCCTTGTGAGAAGGCCAATTATCTGTCTGACATACTTTTGATTTATATAAAAAATATGTTATAAAAAGTAAACATATTTCAGAATCAAGTATTAAGTAATTCTTATTATTTAATAAAAAATGCTAACCTATATATGTATTTATACATGTCAATACATTGAATGAATAAACATGAAGAAATATTAATCAATTACATTTTAATATCTACATAAGCCTAGTGACTTCACATGCTCAATATATGTATCTCGATAAATTGGCTTTGTTATTAGGTTTACCACTATATTTCTTGTAGATATATACTTCATGTTCACTTCTCCTTGTACAACTATATCTTTCACATAATTGTACTGGGTATATATATGCTTATTTTTACAATGAAATTTAAGGTCCTTTGTATAAGTAATCATAGCTTTACTATCACAGTTGATTATTACTAAATAAATCTCGCTTTGGGTGACCTCTAAACTAGGCAAGAATCATCTAAGCCATACATCTTCTTGTATTGTTGCTGAAAATTTTATAAATTTAGATTTCATTATGGATAAATCAACACATGATTGTTTCTTAATTTTCCATAATATAACACAAATGTCAAATAAGAAAACAAATCCAAACGTAGATTTTCTTTCATCTAAATATCCTCCTCAGTTTGTATTTGTATACCCTCGTATACATAGGTTGTTACCTTAATAACACAATGCATAATCAACAGCACCCTTTAGATACCCTTAAAATTCTTTTTACTACTTTCCAATATGCTTGTCCTACATTTGATTGATATCTGCTCATCACCCCAACAATATGATAAATATCTAGCCTTATACATATTATGGCATACATGAGAAATTATACTGGAATAGGGAATTGTATTCATTTGTTCCCTTTCTTATACCATAGATAGGCAAAATTTATTGTTGAGACCTTCTCCTTTAGTAATAAGATTATCTATTAGTTTGCAATCTTGTATATGAAATCGTTCTAAAATCTTTTGAATATAAGTCGCTTGAGAAATTGATAATAATCTCTTTGAACGATCTCTTGTAATCTTAACTCTAAGAATTTATACAGCTTCACCAATGCCTTTCATCTCAAATTCAAACGAAAACCAATCTTTGATTTGTTTGACAAAGTTATAGTCGTTACAAACAATCAAAATTTCATCTACATATAATGATAAAATCACAAATTTATCTTTGGATCTTTTAATATATACACAATGGTCTTCATTAAGCATAAAAAAATCATATGAAATGATTACATTATGAAAACGTATATATCACTATCTTGAAGACTGCTTCAAATCATAAACCAATTTCAATAATTGGCACCCTTTATGTTATTAGCCAATCTTTATGAAACTTACAAGTTGTTTTATATATATTTCGTCTTCTAGTTATTCATTTATAAAAACAATTTTTAAATCCATTTGATATAATTCAAGATCCAAATCGGATACTTTACTTAAAATTAGACGAATTGAAGCAAACCTCACCACAAGTGAAAAGGATTTATCATAATCGATTCCCTCAGATTGTGTATATCATTTTGTCATAAGATGTACTTTTTGTCTTTCAATACTATCATCAACGTTTTGTTTTATTTTGAGAACATATTTGTTCCTAATAGGTTTGTTCCCCTTAGGGAGATCAGCTAAGTCCCATACTTAATTTGAGCTTAAAGAAGTCATTTCTTCTTTCATTACTTTCATCTGTTATTCTTAGTATGACCATTAAGAGCCTTATGCACATTGCTTGGCTCATCATCTTCTTATAGGATAATCATGTAAATTTCCCTTCCATCTGAAAACAACGTCGGGGAATCATACCATGATTACTTTGGCATAAATGTGTTTATAAGAAACAAATTCATCAATATCTTAATTACTCCCACTAAGATAAGATACAATAGGAAAACTTTTATTGAATTGTAATCTTAACTATCCTTGAGTTAATTCTTTAAGTTCTAGATTACTCCTACTTAAATAAAGTCCCTCTTCATGATTCTTAGTAATGGAATCATTTTGATTAAGATTTTTATACAGAAATAGATCATTTCCTATTTTACACTACTTTGGAAAATCATTCTCTAAGAACGTGACATCTCGTTATTCAAATTCAGTTACTTCTTCATTACTTCATTCACATATGAACATATATCCTTTTGAGTGTTTAAAGTATTTAATAAAAATACTCTTCTTCCCTTTTGGGCTTAGTTTCTAGGGATGGCAATAGGTCGGGCTCACGCATAGCCCAGCTCGACCCACCCACGGGCTGACTGGCCCGTGGCCCGTGTGGGCCGGTAGCTGCTCGCTCATGGGCTGACCAGCCCGTGGCCTACCGGGCCACAGGGCGGGTCTGGCTGGCCTAGCCCGTTTACATTATTTTTTTTAAAAAAATCCACGGACCGAGCCGGATTGGCTCGTCGGCCCAGAGCCCGCCCAACTCGGACCAAACGCGAGCCGGGCCGGGATTCCCATTCCTATTAGTTTCCCATATCTATAAGAGAGATTATGACCGTAGGTGGCATATCCCCATGGTCTTTGATGTTTCATGTTGGGTTTTCTTCCTATCTATAACTGATATGAAGTATTTGTAACTGACTTTATGGGCGCTCAATTAAGTATACAAATGGTTGTAAGCAATGCATCACCCCAATAGGTGATAGGTAGATTTGTTTGTGCCATCATGGACCTAACCACCTCTAGTAACATTCTATTATGTCTTTTTGCAATGCTATTTTATTGTGGAGTTCGCGGAATAGTTAATTGTCTTTCTATTCTTTTTTTATCACATAACATCTTAAACTTATCATATAAGTAATCTTATCCTTGATCAGTTTTTAATGCTTTTATTTTCTTATCTTATTGATTCTCTACTAAATTCATAAATTTTATGAAACAACTTAATGCTTTCAATTTGTGAGAAATCAGATAGATATGACCATACCGAGTATGATCATCTATAAAAGTGATGAAATACAAAGCCTTATGATGTGCCCTTACATTCATTGGACCACAAATGTCTAAATGAATCAATTACAGTGGATAAGATGCTCGAGTTTGCTTTCCAAATGGCTTTTGTGCCATTTTATTTATTAGACAATATTCACAAATAGGTAAATCTACTTGATGTAAATTACCTAAGAGGTCTTAGCCAATCGACTTATTCGATTTTGACCAATGTGACATAGCCTAGCATGCCCCAAAATTTATTGGAATTACTAGATGATATAAATAAAGAATAATTTATATTATTATTTGAATAAATAACATCCAGAACAATAAAACCATGACCATAAAATATACGTCAAAGATATAAATCCATACCGCCACTATGGAAATTTATATCAAAACCAAGACTTATTAAAACTAACACGAGGATCAAATTCCTTAAAATCTTTGGAGCATACAATGCTTCTTGTAGGATTAAGGATTGACCACCACACATATCTAATTTGCAAGTTCTAATCCCTTGTACAACAACTTTTAAGTTGTCTCCTAAATAAATCCATCTTGATCCATACAGGATTTTTTTAGAATTCCACGAATGCATCTCTATCCTTCACTACATGGTCGATTGCTCCTAAATTTGTAATCTATAAAGGATGTGATTCAGTTAGTAAAACAGAATAAGAGATATTCACAGAACAAATGTTTGTACAATAAGATTGTATCTTTTTGGGCTTCACTTTAATCAACAGTAAAGTGACCCTTATTACTACAATTAAACCAATTGACTTTTTTTATGTTTCGTTTCTTGAAATGATGTTTTCCTTTTCCATGCTAGTCCTATTTTGCCTTTTCTGACTTTTGAGTAGAATGGGTATGTTTCTTACGCATTTTTCATTTCAATCCACCATAATGCTTACACTTCCAGTTCATAGCTCCATATGAGCTAGAACCATTTGCATATACCTCTAATGACACCTTTGACACTTCAAGGTGTTCTTCTTCTAGTATAAGATGCCCCATAGCATCATCCATCAGCTTGATACTCTCATTGTAAGTTAGATGCATCTTCATATGCTCCTAACTCTAAGGTAATGACTGGATCACAACTTTTAATTGTTGCTCATTTGATAATTTATGCCTAACATCATGCAACTCACTTATCATGTTTGACATATGTCCCAAATGTTTTTGCATTGTGTGATTTGGCCATTTCTTATATATGTCAAGATTAATAGTGAGTGATCTTACTTTGAACACTGAGATGCCTCCAAAACATGCAACTAAAATGAACTACATATCCTTCGCAGTGTCATATTTGTGAAACTCACATATGATATTATTATCCATATCAGTCAATAACGTAATACGAGCTAATGAGTTCTTTTTTTTGCAAGTTTCATAAGCATCATGGTCCCTTTTATGTTGAGTCGTATTGCCTTCCTCATGAACATCCATGGTTATGTTTAATGGCTTGAGAGCCTCTTGCTCTTCTAGTGCATATGGATTTTCATGTTCCTTATCTTATAATTGTCGTCATTTAATTTCTCACCCTTGTTGAGTTCAACAACAAGATTTTTTAATGCAATAGCCATAATAGAAACATAATGTTTTTATATAAAGAAATAGTATACTTGTAGGTTATTGTCATGTCATACATACATATATGGAATAATCATATTTCAATTGTGTATGAAATCAAAAGAGTACGAATGTAACAAATAGATAAAGTTTAGGATCTTTTAAACATATGCATCATTAACCAAATCAAATCACCACTTACTTGGATTTGATTGTATTCCACGGGTTAAAGGACTTGTCAAAGAAACTTGTTTCCTTCTTTTAGAATTATCTCTTTTATATATTTGTGTGTTTTAGAAGATTTCATTAGTTAGCTTCAAGTAAAAAATCGATGCTCCAAACTCAGCCATATGCTACACAAGATGCATGCACACATTCAGCAATTCTTCACACGAAGATCATTAACACCATTCATCAAAAATTCTAACCGAGCATGACACAAATAGTACACATCCTTCAGGTGTTTAAATAATCAATAATGAAATCTAAATACACTTGTTTAAATAATCAATAATGAAATCTAAAAATCAACAGAGGATTTTGCTTCTTTCATGACGAAGAGACTACAGAAGAATGGGCATCAATTTGATCATATCCTAGCTAACTAATGTATGATTAATTCTACTAACGTTCATTAAACACTACATAACATAAAATGACTCCCTAAATAACAATATTGGACTTCTGGTGTTTGGTATAATCTAATTCCTTTGAAAATTATGAGCAACTTCGTTTTGTCGACTAAAGCACACTGACAGCTGTTGATGACGGTCAAGATCAGCTTTACAGGATATGCTTGTTGGTTGAAGAGTAAGAGATTTTGATTGTTTAATCATAAAAATGGTTCATGTTCAATAGAACCTCGACAAAGTCCACTGTTTCCACGGATTGTAGAGGCCAAAAGATTTCTGTTCATAGCTGTATACGATGAAAGCACCATTGAATTGAATGCTGACGTATACTTGAATAATTTAAACTTGGCTCAGTCCAACTTCGTACTACGATTTGGTGAGAAACTTGATGTAGTTTTAACCTAATAATCAGATTTTTCGTTCATAATAAACTTGAACTTGTATTCATCATAAAGCAGAAAGGCCAATATTTAGCAATCAAGATGGAAAATGATGTCCATCAAAATAGCCTTGTGAGTTGACTTTGTGAGAGCGAGACAGAGAGCCAACGCTAGCATCTAAAGCATGCTCTGCATGATTACGAGGTCTGAGAGTCGGAATAAGTGGAAATAAATTATTTCTACTCTCCATATTTTTCTAATTCAATAATTGAAAATAACTTTGTTATAACAGGTTTTTGCAAAATATAACAAAGAATAACAGCATACATTTACTTTCTTTGCTCGAAATCAAGAAAAACAGCTAATGTATTTTTGTATTAAAAATGATTAACGTATATTTGCTAAAGAGACATCTAAAGATATGCCATATTGTTTCTTATCTTATATTAAAACATATAAAATAATGATATTATTTTGTGATACTGAAAAACACAAAAACTTCTGGAATAGTAAAAATATAATTATCATAAATAATGAAGTGCAATTAAAATGTATACTAAAGTTTAAAAACATTTAACAATCATTTGGTTTGACTTCTCTTTTTATATTGTTTTTAAATTTCACTTCTAAATTTTAGCTTCAATTATTTTACCAAAAACAAATATTTGATTATTAATAGTAATGTGGTCATGGTTTATTATTATTAATAATAAAATATTTTTAAAAATATATTTAAATTTTGAAATGAGTTTATCAAATAATTTTTAATTTAAAAATCATTTTAAATTGATTATTATTTTAAATTAAAGTTATTAGAAGATAAGATAAAATAAATTGATTTATTAAATTGTACTAATCGTATTTCTTAATAATAGTTATATTAAAAAATTAAATATATTTATTTATTCAATAATAAAATAATATTATAAGAAAATAAAAAATAAAAATTAACCAATTGTTATGATTTGCACAGGTTATGAAAATAATAAGATATTAAAACTAAAATTTAAATTTAATTAAGTAAATTTTACCATTTAAAAATCAAAATCAAAATCAAAGAAGTGATAAGAACTCATTTGTTTCCAATTTGATTTAGATTTTCTGTTCTCAGTTTCAATTTAGTAAAAAAAAAAAAAAAGAAACCTTGTTTAATTAAAATTTTAATGTATATTTTTAGATTTGATTTTTTTTCAGATATCATAACTTATGAAAACCATCAATTTCAAACGAAATTAGTTTTAATAGTTCAAAATATGTTAAAAATACATATTAATTAGTATATAATTTTTTACTTATTAAATTATTTATGTTAATAAAATAAAAATTTATTAATATTTAATAAATATTAGATAAAATATTAAAATAAAACTATTTATTTAGTTAATTCATAAAATTAATTTATCTTTGATTTTATCTAATATTAATTATTATCAACAATAAAAATATAACTATATTGACACAAGTTTTTATTTTGATTTAAAAATAAAATATAATAAAAATTCAAAATTCAAAACAAAAAACAGAAAACCTATAAAATAATAAATAGAAAAATAATATCACGTGATGTAGCTCATCCAATGTTATCTAATTCAACTACTTTTCTTTAATATACGAAGGTAGGTGAGGATACATACATTTAGACGTTGACTCTCTCTCACAATTATTAGTGAATATTGATAGTAATCAAATTCGAAGAAAATCTGTACTCATTTTGCACCGACTAGTTAAGTCTCAATTAATAAGCTCAATTATTAACTAGGTAATTAATATTTTCTTAACTAAAATTAATTAGACTTGAAATCAATTAAAATCAGCATTTTACACTTAATGCTGCCTCTTATTATGCATACATATAAATTGAATATTTTGATGGTTGAAATCAATTGTTTTCCTAGTCATGGATGTTCTTGTCATTCCAATAATGGATTAGTTTAACAAAGCTGCCATATTTCACACGTCTTCTCAACATGTTAATATAATATGATTGAAACAAATTAATTGTTTCTTCTAACAAGCAATTTCTTTTTATTAAAAGGTTATTAAAACATCCATGGAGTCTATAGAAATAAGAATAAATATGAAGAATTAGACATCAATTTTAATTAAGATTATAAGGTTTTTTTTTACTTTATTTAACCTTAAACTTTATTTTTTATAAAATTAGTTCAAAATTAATACGAGTTTAAAGAAAATATTAATATTGACATGCAACCTAACACAACTATTGTAACTTGATTAAGATAAAAAGTGGGCGATATAGTACAACTATAGATTCCATAATTAAATTGGATCAAAACTAGTTTTTTTCAATTTCAACATTTCTTTTGTTACAAAATATTTCATTATTGTTATATAAACTATAGTATTATAATATAATTGTTATATAAATCATTGTATTATAATCTAATTTTTGAATAAAATAAATAGAGAAGTTATCATTTAGGATTTAAAAACTTTGATTTCAACAGAGTTAATTACTAAAAAAAACCCTAAACTTTGCACAGTTTTGTAATTATAGTTCAAACTTTAAAAAGTGACAATTAAATACTTGAATTTTCAATTTTTCTCGATGTTAGTGTCTCTGTTAACGTAGTTGATATGGCTTGGTAAACGTAAGATGTCATGTATTATGTCAAATCTACAAAAGATTTTAATTTAATTTAATTAAATTAAATAACAAAAAACCCTAGCCTATCATTCTCTCCTCTTCTATCACCCACCCAAAACCCTAAGTTAATTGATCTTTATCTTGATGAGGGTGATTTTAATGGTGTAGTTAAATTCCCTCTTCTTTTTCACTCACTCACTCCAAACATAGTCCCAGTTATCTTTCGTTTGAAAATTTTCCATTTTCTTTTCTCTCATACTTTCTCTCTCTAAAATGGTTTCAACCCATGTTGACTACCAAAATTTCCACCAACCCTCTATAGCCCACAACGGAATAGACAGTGCCAAAACCACCATAGTAATAATAAAAAATCATTAATTTGCCTCCCTATTCTAAAGTACTCCTTAAGTAATATTTTAATTAATTATCACGAAAGTCCTAGCTCATGTGGGGTGGTGAGGGCCCATGGACGGCCACCTGAGAAAACTAAGACAATGGGTGCTACACCTCTGATGACTGGTGCTCTAAAAGAGAGAGATAGACCACCGAAGGTGAAACTGGCAACAATACTAGTTACTTTTTAAGTGAAGTGGTGTAAACAAAGAGAGTAGAGGAATAAAAGGAACTTAGGCTTTTGTAACTATTTATTTATTTATTTATTGTTTAATATTATTTTATTGTTTTAATTAATAATAATTAATTACAATTTACAAAATTATGACATATAAATCCATAACACCTGACATCTTACATACACTCTGACATGACTTGCCATGTCAGCTTCGTTAATCGAGACTAACATTGGGCTATATTTGAGAAAAATTGAAAGTTCAGGTATTTAATTATCACTTTTTAAAATTTGGGATATAATTGAAAAATTAAGAAAAAATTAGAATTTTTTTGTAATTAAACCATTTAAATATGAACATCCCCATCATTTTTTATGAAATTGGTCTTCTTTTTCTCTATGCCAACAATTGCAATGCTCCTATTGGTGCCATAATATTCTAACTAGGATCAAGATTCAAGGCCTTTAAGATTATTATGTTAAATGCTAAGTGAAAAAGGTTTATTTGCCAAACTTTGATTAAATTCCGAAGACCAAACCATGCATACCACAAAGTATTATGTACCCTCCCAGGTCCTAATGCACCGACTTAGCAAAAACTGAAGGTTACAATAAACATAGGCCTAACCTATAAAGCCTACTCAATGTGGCTGAAACTTCTAAGGTTATAGGCCCATTTATTTAGGATTTAGAAGAATAGATTAGAGTCAGTTCAAAAGCAAGATATATGTTATTCATGTAAATTCATCTTGTTTACTAATCCTTACTGATATCTAAAATCACAATGTTTTTCTTTCTAAGGCTACAATGGAGAATGTTGTTAGTTACAAAAAGGAAGAAGTTATACTTGTGGAACTGTTTATTTTCTAAAGAGGAACATTGACGATTCTAATAGCCAATTAATATTATGAATATCGTATTGAACTTGGTATTGAATGAATTAATAGATTTTAAAAACAACCTCCTATTAGTAGAATAAATTAAAAATTTGATAGTAGGCTCTTGTCTTCTATTTATCAAACCATCACATATAATTGAACATGCATAAGTTGCCTAGGTCAATTTTTTTTACTCAAATAACCTTTTACTTTATAAACATAAATGCCGCTAAGAAGAATAACTTTGCAGTCACCAATTGGAGTTTTTTTATCTTAGACCACAAGAGGCAATAACATCTACTATAAAAGGTAATAATAAGAATAAACAACATTGAATGACACACATGCATTATTCCATCATCTAGCTATTATCATGCCCATATTATGATTTTTTTTTTCTTTAGATTGTAACACATTACAAATCGAAGGTTGAGCTCTAGAAGTTGTTCATGGAGTAAAAAATTTAGACACATGTATTTTTCTCTTCCCCACATCAGTTGTAGCAATCTCTTTTTATTGAATAAGAATACCACCTTAAACATTGTCAATATCATCTTGATCATTGTAAAAAGAACTTTCACTACCAATTTCGTAGTTTAGTATTTGCATTCTTCTTCCTCATTATGATATTTTTCAAGCAAAATTTTTATCTATTATTTTATATCATGACAATTTTTTTTATAAAGCTCCACATCACCTTTAGTCTCGACTAATTTTTTTTTAATTTGGGGAATATTCCACCCTTTAAATGTTTGTTATGATACAATCAAATAGTATAGTTCTTCATACCAAAAACCAATCTAGCATGAGGTAATTAATTTTAAAATAAGTGAATCAATATTACATATAGTTAAATAAGTTAAAATTTCACCGAAACTTTATCCAAATCATTCTCAAGCAAGTTGTCTTCTTTTAACTCCTTAGCATGCTTTAAGCAAGGTAATTCTGTTCTAGCAATTATCCTCATCTCACTAAACAATTTCGCTAACTGAATCTTGCTAGAGGACAACTTTGCGAAGTATCAATATGTACTGACAACTTGATGTTCATTGCAACATTCATTCATTGCGACTCATAACGTTTTCATATAGAGCTTCTTATTCCCATGGAATTTGCAAAGAGTATACATGAAAAAAGGTAATACAAATTCCTCATACAGTTTTTTAATAACATGATAAAAAATTATAATACGTGCAAGTAAATGATCAAATTCCATATACAGTTCTATAAAACACCTAGAATGAGGGGAGGAGGTGCAACTATTGCATCCCTCCTTTGTATATTGCCACTCTTTCTCATCACATCCCCTAGGAAGGATGTGTCGCCACTGCTTTCTTAGATTTATTGTTCCTATTAGTTTTAGAGGACAACCATTAAAACATAAAAAAAAAGTAGGTCTTTTTCATACTTATTGGTGTTTGAAATGAAAATATGCCAATCAAGACAAACTATCTGTTAGCTTCATGTGTCTTGGGTTCTAAAACAATAATAAATTATTAGATTAAAATATTTTATAAAATTAGGCTTGTAAAGAGATATTTAAAGCAGGTATTGATTTATTTTTTCGAAATTAAAAATAAAAACAAATAGTTTTATCTGTCATGCTGAAGAAGAGTACAAATTCCAATTTTCCCGTAAAATTTAATAAGCAACAAAGTAAAACACTACTTTTAAGTGTTTTATTGTCCATAATTTGCACATTTCACGAACTTGATTCCACCAAATCCAGCTTTAATTTACTTAAAGAGTTCCATTATCCATAAATTGCACACCATTTTCACGAACTTGATTCCACCAAATCCAGCTTTAATTGCCAAGTCCATGTACGCCTGTTGAGTTCTTTCCCTTCCAGCAGAACTTTGAGTCATCAGAAGCACATCAAGCTGACATGTAGCCTTTGCTCCACTGCTTGTCTCAGGCATGGCTGGAAGACTTGCTTCCACTATGATTATCTTCCCATCTTCAGGAATGGCTTTGTAGCAGTTCCTAAGCAGCTTCAAGCACTCATCATCACTCCAACATTGAAGTATCCACTGTAACATTTGCAAATTAAATTGTATAGTACTATCAACTACTTAATCGTTATACTCTAGCCAGTTAAACATGAACAACATATATATACCTTCATGAAAATAGAATCTCCACTGGGAACACTTTCAAACATATCTCCCCCGACATGTTCAACGTCTGCATTACGAAAGAGTCTGTCTTATTGGCTGCAGTCTTACTCTTATTTGATTAGTTTCTACACATCGGAGGATTTGAACAATATACTTTTATATGTCATCTAGCACACCTTTAAGATGTTCATATAGACATCAAATTTCCGGACATGAGAACTAAATACGCTTTAGCCATTAGGAAAGGAATATCCGACTAGACTTGACTGATGACTATAAACGGGCGCTGTTACGAATTCATAATCATAACCAAGTAGAGTAACTATATATTGTCATTCAATGCAATTTGAGAGTTGGGAATTATCTAATAAAAGTCATACTTATGAATCCAACTTGGACAAGGAGATATTATAAACTATTAACCTATTGAATTCAATAAACTCAATACTAATCAAATGTACATGACGACCACATGTAGACTATCAAGAAAAGATAATGATAAAAAATCATCTTCCAAAAAAAAGATAATGACAAAATCGCGAGAGCCTAGTGGAACAAACACAAATTACTGTAGAGAAAGTCAACGTGATTGTGGAGTAAATTACTGCTTGCTGTGAGTCTGATTCAATGAAAATGCATATCACTATCAAGATAATGAATAAGATAATGAATAGAATCGTACTAGGGTAGCCAGGGGCAAGTCCAATAACTTGGGGCAGATCGAAGTTAATGCCCTTCATACTAGGATATTTGGAAGTTATTATGTTGATATTGTGTCCAAGGCCTCCACCAACGTCAACCAACAGCTTAAGGTTCTCAAAGCCATTGTACGACTCCAGTATACACTTAATTACCAGAGTGCTTTGATTGTACATAGCTCTGCTGAAAACCTGGTTGAACCTAAGATCTAAGCCCAGGTACTTGTATCTTTGCATTCCATGAACCATTTCAAACGCAGTTCCTCCTTTAAGTATGGCATCATTCAGATGAGACCTACACAATGGTGATAAGCATTTGAACTGGAAACTTGGTATTCAATTACAATTGACCGAGAAATCAACCATGACAGGATGGCTATTTCAGTTCAGAAATGTCCAACCTATATGGTACCTTTCAGGAAATACGTTAAATCCTAAAAGTAAACTAAGAGCACTCGCGTTCTAGGTTTTAGATAGAGAACTACAACAAATATCCCAGCAGTTATGTGATATCACATATATATCAAAGGTAATCTTGCAGTTAGAGTTAGAGTAGAATCAATCAAGAAGTAGCAAGCACAACAGTATATGAAAAGAAGATAATATGTGCAGAAGCAAATGGAATCGAAATCAAAATTGGACAATTGAATCAAAAATTGAAAATATCTTTCACACATATCCATCAATCAAGAAGTAGCAAGCACAACAGTACATGAAAAGAAGATAATATGTGCAGAAGTAGATGGAAACGAAATCAAAATTGGAAAATTGAAACAAACCAGCTCTGCAAGAATATTTCGTCTTGAACCAAGGCCATGAAGGGACCAAGCGAAACACCATCTTGGTTGCACACAAAATGTTTGGACACAGAATTTATACTATAAAGTCTAGTATTGGAGTCATCAACTGAGCAACCAAGAACACGGTGGGTAGACAAGAGAAAAAGAAGACGATCCAGCATGAAGGATGCTTTTGGGTTGCTTGCAGGCATACTGGCTACGATCTCTGAAGAAGAAAGCTTGGAACCAGGACCAGCTTTGTCAATTATTTCGAAAACTCCAAGCTCAAACGCTGTTTTCAATGCCATTGGTAGCACTGTTCCAAGTGCAAGTTGCATGCCGTACTTAAAGCTTGCTTCTTTTTCTTCCTGGACATATTCAAAATGATTTTGCGCTGAAGAAGCCATAACTGATGATTCCTGCTTAATTGATCAAGGAGACGAGAAAGAGATGCGTTCTTATACTAACAGGAAAGGGTTATTAAGTCTTCTCTCCTACAAGTTAAAGATGTTGGTTTATCCTTATAGTCAATTAGTTGGTTGTAGTTTAATAACAAAATAATTTAAAGGCATTATTTATCTTGTACATATTTGAATATATATGATAAAATCTATGTAATAATTGTTATGATATAAGTCGATAGCGGAAGCAGGATTGAGATCAAGATGAGCGAGAAGTAAAATAAATTAGGGCAAGAATAGTAGTA
>JAOQMM010000009.1:9914157-9924367 GCA_027563515.1 Erythroxylum platyclados | reverse complement strand
AAATAGAAGATGCAGATATATCATCATTCCATAGGAGAGATGTTGATCCCAATATAGTACAAGTGGATGAAGTACAAGCCAATCTTATCGTAGAAAGAGATAAAGACTACATTAAGGATGAATTATAAGACAATGATGATACTTTGACCGAATATAATGGTGATGCAGAGTCGAATCATAATGTAATTAATTATGATGATTTACAAGATCTTGATCATGATGATTAAAGGTAATAAAAGTGCTGTTTATATTGTTTGAAATGTATTGTTGATGTTTGAGTTATGTTAATGCATATTGTTAATATTTCACTTATGTTAATGCACATTGTTGATGTTTTCTTGACATCTACAGATAATAATAATGTTGAAATAAGCAAATATGAACTACCCTTTGATACAAACACGTCTATACCATTTGGCCTCATATCATTTAATCAACAATAAAATAACTAGAGACAAACTATGTTGATGTTTGAGATATTTGTGGATTGTTGATGTTTGACTTATGTTTATGCAGAATGTTGATGTTTAAGTTATATTAATGCGGAATATTGATGTTTAAGTTATGTTTATGCGAATGTTGCTGTTTGAGTTATATTTATGCGAAATGTTGCTATTTGAGATATGCTTATGTGGATTGTTAATGTTTGATTTATATTTATGCAGAATGTCGATGATTCAGTTATTTTTGTACGGAATATTGTTGTTTGAGTTATGTTTATGCGGATTGTTGATGTTTGAGCTATGTTTATGTATATTATTGATGTTTTACTTATGTTTATACATAATGTTGATATTTGAGTTATAGATATCCAATGTAGTAGCACCTGGTAGAAAGAAAGGTAAGAATGTGGCAACTATTGAAATTGTTCCTCCCTCACAACAACTAGATCAATCCAACCCTAGTCAATAACAATAATCGACTTCATCCACTAATGAAGTCAATCAGTAATAACCTCCATCTGCCTCAGCTAGTGTTGAGGGATCGTCAGGTCTGTTAATCTTTACCACCTATGATTAGACTTCTGCTCAAATATATATTTACATGCTTAATGCGTTTTTTCTTATGTTATTCTTTTGTTTTTAGGTTCCAATACCACCATCAGAAAACGAGGTAGAGGTATCACTAAAAGTTGTGAGTTGCAACGCATGAATGTTGCAATGAACAGTAAGTTACATGTTGAAACCTTACAAGGTCATCCTGTTGACAAGATCCAATTGGTAAAATTGTCCAGTGAGTTAGGGGTCATTGCTAGGATTAAATTGCCTTGCTTTCAGCATGTCAAATAGTTGAAGGAAGGCAACTTGCTACAAAATGCTTTGGATAAAGTTTCAGTAATTTTCAATTTATTTTATTATATACATTTTTTTTTACTTATTTAAAGACTAATTTCACTTTTACTTGTTGTTCACAAATGAAGCTCAATATCATCGATATCGACAACCCTGAAGTTTCAAGCTGTGTGACTTCACTGTTGAAACAAAGAGCTAAGGATCATCGTTATCAACTACATAAATACTACAAATCTTTTCTTTTTGATGAGGAGGCAAAGAGACATGTTCCCTAATGGATGTCTCTAGAAAATTGGAGCCAAATATGTGATTATTAGGCCTCTAACAACGTTAAGATTTGACTTCTTTCTCTTCACATTTGCATCCATTAACCTTGTTGCACAATTTAATGACTATTTCTTTTCTTTATTTAGGAAGAATGTGATAAAGCCAAGGTTCACGGAGGAAAAAATGAAAACTCATCCATTAACCTTGTTAAACAATTTAATGACTATTTCTTTTCTTTATTTAGGAAGAATGTGATAAAGCCAAGGTTAACGGAGGAAAAAAAAATGAAAACTCCTTATAACCAAGGCTCCAAATCATTTGCTGTCGTACATAATGAATATGTAAGTTCTTTGTTTAGAAGTTATAATTATATTAGAAAATACAATATTATTTATTATGTTTTCAATTTTTTTCATAAAACAGAGTGAAAAGGCATTACATGGATAAGAGTATGATAGGATCATACTATACAAACTTACTCACTATAAAGAAGGTCAAGGGTGGATGTCAAAAGAAGCACAAAATAACTATATAAGTATAAAAATTTGTTTAAATTTTAAGTTTATTTATTTATATAGTACTAATTAATAATATTTGAATTGAATATTGATTTTATTTTTTACTTTTGGGATAAGATGCAGGAGTTGTTGCAAAGATCATTGACTGACACATTGACGCATATAAATTTTATATTTTTATTTCATGTATTTTCTTTTTATATTATTCCGTTCGTGGGACAAATATAGATAATAAATGCATAATACATAGAGACTTTGAAGACATGGCTTTTTCTTAGCCAAGACACAAGCATGAACTACTACGGATGTGTTACTGCAGTATATCCAATGGACTAACACAGATAAGAGCATGGTAGTCCATGAAAATTTCTGTGTCATGTGACATAGAGGGTGAGAGGTGATATGAGGGTCCGAGGATGTTGACGTGCGCCGGCTGCTCACCCTTTTAAACTATTCTCTCCACTTTCACTAAAACATGCAGTTCTGCAGGTTCTGTTTCATCTCCAAATGTCTATTCTTTTTACCCTATTTTCTTCATCGACATGTACATGGTGACCTCATCAACACAATATTCAAACTTCAAAAACCTTTCTCTTCCTCTTCCCTATACACTTCCCTTTTCTAAAGTCCACTCAATTCTCGTCTTTAAACCTTGAACGGACGGATGATGAGAGACAAGAGAGTTAAGATAATGTTGTTTTTGGCATATGCACAGAGCAAGCTGTGTGTTTCTTGTTAAGGAAAAGCCATCATGTTACTGACACTAGACATTGTGTGGGGAACATGCAAAACGTCAGGGGTATTGGGAAACACAAACAGAGAGACCAAAATACCACTCTTGAATCATTGGACAAGGCTCTCCTTTGGGGTACTTAACGTCAATGTTAGTACAGTCAAATTCAAAGTCCTTTCGCTGTTTATGTCACAACTTGATCTACAAACATTCAGCATAGTTGTTCGATGTCTCTTTTACATGTAATTATTTACAATACTATTTGTAGACAATTGGTTTCTCCTTGCCCTGCCCATACCGCTTGATCCATACGCCATAGTATGATAACAACTAAGTTTATGTTATTTATAATTTCACAATTGCATTTGTCTTGAATCTAAGGAAAAGCACAGCTGCAATGCTGTTACAATTACGTTCCTATTTAGTTTCTTTTTATTAACACGAGTTCTTACATAATTTCCTATATAAAAAATTTCCGAGTCTGCTGTATAATTATTTTTTATTCCAATCAAGATGGTAATGCAATTTGCCTAAGATTTGTGGAGTACAGGATGGATATGTGCATCTTATCTCATGCCTAGTTAATTATAATTTCTCAAATATCAAAATGTTTAAAAGAGTTTTTAGTAAAAAATTCGGCATATTATGAGTCTTGTGTCCATTCGAAGTACAGTTTGCTGTTTAACATGATTCCTAAACACTAACCCATGGCTGTTGGCCAGCAAGCATAGGAAGTTGTAAACTACGTAGATTGTGGCTTATGCTTTCCCGGAGATGGAGATATAATGCCTAGAAAAAGGCCGTCGTCTGATAATTGAAAAGAAAAGAGATTAAATGAATAAGGTTTCGAGTCTTCATGAAGAGTCAAAATGGGTTACCTTAATTTCCCAGAGAAAAGTCATCTCAAATCATCTGCAGCTATCTTTCTTAGGAACCATGTAACAAGTAATTATGATGTCCCAACAACTCCATCTTTAACAATGTTACAGTTAACCTACTTAACAAGGACCAAACCACCAAAACTAATTGACACTTCGAGACTAAAACTCATCATGATTAATTAGGTACTCATGATAGGTTAAATGGAGGAACACTTAAAAAGAGGTAAGACCAAAATTCACCTCACCATGAAAAAAATACATAATTTTTCAGGCAACACATCTTCTGCATTTTTTGTCCTTGAACAGAACAAAATAAGAACAGTCAAAAGGTCTCCTACACAAGATAATATGTCCGAGCATGCAATTGATAATACATTTGGAGACATCATATAACGCAAGCATGAATGTATTGGCATATAGTATAAAACACTATATGAAGCCTAAACTAACTCATGTTGCCAAGTCGAAGCTCCAAATCCAATACCTTCTCCTTGGGATCATTACATCCCATTTCCAATTCCAAGTTAATGACCCGGCCCTTTTTCGAAACGTTGAAGGCATGTCTTTTTGTGAACCCCCTTTTCAGTTCTTCAATCTCAGCAAGAGCTCTGATGCTCTTCCTTGTTAAATCTTCTTTTTGGGGACTTGAAGTGTCAACTTGAGAACATTCAAGCGCTAATCTTTTCTCCTGGTAAGATGGTGATGCGAAGGAATTAGTCAGAGGTTGAGATAACAAGGACTTATCAGGGCAATGGCACGGCAAGAACTTAGTGGAACGAGATGCAAGTAAGTTTGAAGAGGAAAAAGTAGGGTTGAGGTTAGATTTGGAACTAGGGTTTGGACATTGATCAAAAACCCAAGAAGGGAGCTGCCTCAACCTTGCTCTATCCCTTCTATGAACATTCATATGACCCCCGAGAGCTTGAGCAGAGTTGAAAGCTCTCTTGCAAAAGCTGCATATGTAGTTCCTTTGAGGCCATGACAACTCAGTTGACTTATCTCCTTGGAGCGTGAAGTTGTCACACTCCCATTCTCTTTTGTCCTCCACCTTGTCAGTGCTCACCAGAGTGCAGCTAGTCCTCTTCATGGCTATACTTGTATTTGCTAGCTCCAACCTAATACAATCACGTACAAGAACAAGAAGAAATATATGTATTTATGTGTCGAGAAGGAATGACATAGTAGTTACTTAAAAACTTAATAACTTTTGGTTGGTAATTACAAGGATAAGGGTAGCATGATAGTGAAGATGGTTGAACTCGAAGACGCCTCAAGACAGAAACTGAAAACGTCGTCAATAAAAGGGTACTCACCTGCGGTTGTCTGGTGCTCTATATGTAGATGCTACTTGAGCAGTATAATGTGGAAACTTAGTCTGCCAGTTTTGTTCCTTTTTGCTAATAGTAGGGGGAGATGTAGTCGCCATTTATTGTTTGCCTATGACAACGCGACATTTTTTATTGGTGACAGAAGGGGACTAATGTTTTCAGACAACAAAAGAGGACTAGGTTGTGTCAACCAGAATGCATTTTACGGTGGTGTGCCTTGTTTCTGACAGGATCTAAATCTTGGTTAAGTGAGAAAATAATAGGCCCACACCCAAATCCATCTCTCTCTTTGTCAAAGAAAAATAGGAAAAAATTGAAACACAAAATTCCCAGCAATATATGTGGAGTAGATGGTTTGAGAATGAATTGGACGCTGTGCTCTTATTCATCGATAATTAACAAAGGAAATTAGTTAAGAAAATGAATAATCTTACATAAAATCAAGAAAAAATATGTAAAACACGGTACTTTCGTAGGATTACTCAAAAACTTTTTTATGGAAGAAGCAACATGGGCAGGTTGGTCGTGGGTCCACCTCCTAAGACTTGGCAGGAAATACTCGACGTCTGCCCTGTTACACAAGAATGCGAGGTGGGATGATGACTCACTTAGCTTTCACAAATGTTTGATTTGAAAGCATGGCCTTTCAGGTCAGAAGAACTTTCCCGTTCACTTTGTTGTTTAATTATTCATCTCAAGCTTACTTGGAAATGGAGAACCAATTAATTAAAAGACATGTCTTTTTTTGGGTCATGTTGGAAATAAGGTTTTATATTGTGAATAGCAACAAATCCATTGTAATTATAGATTATTGTGATAATTATAAATGATGTCGGATATAAGAAATAGCCATAATAATTGTGATATGAGATTTAAGTAAAATTATAATTATTCATTGTGGTTATAAATTATTGCGATAATTATAAACAAAATATGAACGTAAACATAAACTTCATCGGAGCAAATTATGATAATAGTCGCAATATATTAGAAAATGCAAGTACGGATAGGATTTTCTTTTATATTGTAAATATAGTCGAAGAAGCCAGTTTTCAATCTGTAATCTACCGTAAATCCATTCAGAATCAATTGACCGCATCATTTCTGCAGTAAAATGGATGTACTTTAAGAACGTATATTTCGTATGTATATACTCAATTTCATGCTCTCCATAGCATGTTGAATAAGAACTCTTCCTTTACGACTTCTAAATGGCCTTTTGCCCGTCTCACTCACTTAAGAGTCTCTCGGATTTCGTGAAGCAGAATGGTTATCAATGAGAAATGCCATAGTTGATCAAAGGAAAGACATGAAACAAAAGTAAAAAGAAAAAAATCGCTTGTAAATTAAGTTGAAAGAATTCTATAAAAGATCTTTGTGGATACCTTTTGTTGTAGAAATGTATAATTAACCCCTACGTTAGTGAACTAACAGTAAATTTACAGTTCACTAAAAGTAAAGCTTTAGGTTTGTGGAAGGGATTGGCATGGCGAAACCCATCAGAAAACCTTGCCAGGCTTAACGACTGATTATTGGTGCCTACTCAATAAGCCTAACAAGTTCGAGTCTTGTTAAGTTCCAACTTGGGAGGTTTTGCATCAGAAGTAGGCACCGAAATGCAATACATCTTCTTTATCACTACCTCACTTCTCAGCACCTCATAATGCTATCACCAAGACTCAGATTAAAAAAGAAGCAATCAAAAGAAAGAAAATTATTATCTATCAACACATATCTCAGAAAACTCAGAAATATTATAATATCATTGGCAACAAATCACGTGAAGTTTTTCCAGACTTGCCAAATTTCAAGAGCAAAGCTTGCTTAGCATGTTGGTTGCAATCAAAATAGGTAACAAAGTCTCTCTTACGTGCTATGTTTTTATTATGTCACCAGTGCAAATATTTTTCGAACGAGCTTACCAGAAGTTTCTGTATTAGAATGATACTGAAACAGCGGGTAGAAAGTGATAGAGATGGAAATTAATACGTCTAAAAGTTAAAATCTAACAAAAAGTTCACTTAGTCAAGAGTCTTTTTGTATTAAAGAGGATTAATACAAGTGTCATAATACAGTGTAGCAGCTATTGCAGCTCCACCAATTGCCATGCTAATCGGACAACGTCCCACATTCATCGCTAGTGAAGCACCTCTGACGAGTGCTTAGCTGCTTGGTCTGCCCTGCCATTTCTTTTGGATTCATCTTTTGCATATCTTAGGGAGGAAACAACATAACACATCATCATGACACCACCAGTCAGCCGCTAAATCAATACTCGGCATCTTTTATTTTCATTTTTCTTCTATCACTCCCTTCCGGGGATTTGAGTTTTGGTAACCGTAGCATAATTATTTGTAAAACATAATCACTTTTACTACCTCCGGTCTCCTTGTAGCCACCTACCAACTCCACTCTAGTCATCCTCCCTCAATGCTCTAGCACTAGTTCAGTCGTCCACTTGCTTATTCCAGTGCCATCGCTAGTCCAGTAGTCTTCCTTGAGTGCTCAAGCACTATAACCCAGTTTTACTTTTGGGTACATGTTGAATGCTCCTTGAAAAACCAGTAGAAACCTTGCACAAATGGTCATCAAGTTCTATCAATCTCAGATATTTTTTTGAAAAATTAAAATTAATATATTGAAAATATAGTGAAGAGTCAACAATACAATTTATGGAGAGAATGCTCTCTGATAACAAAACGGCATCACACAATCATTTGACCCAGTAATTCAACAAGCTCTGGACGACATTGTATCAACAACCAATATTAACGAGAGGATGACAACATATTAAGGGACGAGGAAGGCTCTAGAAGGTAAAAAGGGAAAGCCTCATTCACATCTGCAAAACCGATGCTTGAAGTCTTCCCCAATTAGGGTTGGAACATTCAGAGCCGATGGAGTCACTTCTCGCTCTAGACAAGCCATAGGTGAGAAAAATTATGTCTAACGCTTCTTTCCTTGCTCATTCCTTGATCTGGAATGCCTTGAAGCTAGATCCTGACTAACTGTTGCCTTCCACCTGCTTCTCCTTCGGTAGAAAATCTCAACAACAAACAATCTCTCAGTCAACCCTAGCCCTGAAATCACTTAGCCGTCAGACACTTTGTGATAAGTCTCCCATCTGTTACTTTGCCCATGGTACTTTGACTTGTATTCTTCACTATAATCTCCTTGAGCTAGCCAGTTGGTATGAGCATTCCTTGATAGCTGTCGAGGATATTATTTGCTCTCTTACCTTAGTATAGACACACTCAATAATCTGTTGATAACTTCTACTAATACCCTGGAACCTGCGTAGGTTTCTTTCAACCCATATTTCCTTAACACAAGTCGCAAAGGAAATTAGACAGATAATTATATCAGATATTTTCAGTAGTAGCTAATGGTAAATTCTAAACGGTAACTTTAGAAATTGTATTTTTGAGCTTCCTCATTTTTCTATCCTTTTAATTTGTGCAAGCATCTTCAATTTGAGGTTTTTAGGTTTCATTTATTTTTAAAATTGATTTTCTTTACCATTGGAAAAGTTAATTTCTTATTATTTATTTTGGATAGAAATTAGCAAGTTATTCACTATATAGAAGACTTACGTTAAATTCACTTTAACTAGATTTTTTTCTTTCTTATTATCGTGATTTGTAGTAATTAATAATAGTGGAAATCACATTATTGACAAGAGGCTCCATCAACTTGTTTGAGTTTCTATTTATACAATTTCAACTTTGATTTCACCCCATTTATTTGTTTTCTCTTTTTCTTTTTTAAGTTCCATTCCTTATTTCTTTTTTTGAGTAATATAGAGTCGTTTAGGGACTTGTTGAGTTTGTCTTCTATAACTTGTGTTAGGCATTAGGTTAAGAGTGGTGGCTTTGACTTTTAATGATAGAGCAAGAGTTATTTCTTAGGTGAGTTTTGGGTCTAGGAGAATAGAAGATCTTCACATATTACAAATAGGGTCCTAGAGCATCAAGACCTTTATAAGGAAGTCTTTGGAATTAGTGAAGATTTTAGAAAATTATAATATTCATATAGCATGAATCCAAGAGATAAAAGTGGACAGGGGCTAAAGCGAAAGAGATTAATAAGTTCAAACTTTGATATTCATGATATTCGAGATGACAAAATGAGGTAGTTATCATGGTTGTCAAAGTACTTATACATCATATTGTGGGGGTAAAAAAGATTAATAATAGGATTATGTCTTTAAAAATTGTGGTGAAAGGTGTTATGATCAATGTGGAGTGTGCTTATACTAAAAAGATTTTGGGTGTTTCTAAAGGGCCTAGGGGTAGTAAGATGAAGTCTTAGTGATGGAACGAAGATGTATAAAAAAAGGGATAAGATCAAGAAGGGTACCTATAAACCCCTATTGGATAGCAACACAGAGGTAGAAGGAGTAGTTAATAAAGAAAGTTACAAACTTGCAAAGTAAGAAGCGAAGAAGATAATCTCAGAAGCTAAAAGTAGAGCGTATGAGAAATTACATCAATAATTGGAACTAAAGATGGAGAAAAAGATATATTTAAGTTGGTGAGAGTTAAGGAAGAGAATGAAAAAGACTTAGATCAAGTTTGTTGTATAAAAGATGAAGCAGGGCGGGTGCTTGTGGCTGAAAATGATATCAAGAGAAGATGCAAAGATACTTCCATAGCAGGCATAGAGGATAACATCTCTTTAGTGATCTTAACGCATTTAAGAGGTGTCATAACTTTACCTGTTGTCGAAAAATTACAAGGGAAGAAATTAAAAGATCTTTGAGGGAAATAAAGAATGGAAAGTTAGTGCAACTTGATAAGATATCCATAGAGGTGTGGAAGAGCCTAGGCAAAGAGGTTCTTACTTAGCTAGTTAAGTTTTTTAATGTGATCCTTAAGTTTGTCAAAATGTCAGATGAGTGGAGAATTAGTATGCTAATTTTTCTATACAAGAACAAAGGAGACATTAAAAGTTGTAATAATTGTAGTGGCATCAAACAACGTAGTCACACCATCTTGGGAGAACTAGTTTGGCTTCATGGCAGAAAGGTATAAGAGAAGGTGATTAAGAAGATAGTGAGAAAAGATGCTCTTATTTTGGATAATTAATTTTTCTTCATGCCAGAAAGGTCTACGACAAGAGACCGTTTCCCATTTCTGAACACAGATATGAAACACCAAACTCAAATTTAAAGAGAATCCAAGCTATCATG
>JAOQMM010000009.1:9899210-9911273 GCA_027563515.1 Erythroxylum platyclados | reverse complement strand
GCTAGACTAATGGAGCAGATTCATCTGTTGGTGGGATTGATGCTAGTAGTCTGTTCTTGACTTTATATACGAAAATGGTGATGGGAGGGTATGGAGAGTCGCGGACGATTTCTGGGGTGTTTCCTGTAGATGAGTATTATAAGGATGCAGTGGTTATGGATGTGAAGAAGAATGGGTGTGGGAAGTGGAGGGAGGTTGGGGATATGTGGGAAGATGGTGAGAGAGCCAGGCTCGGAAAGATTGCTATTGTTGAGGAGGATTTTGATCGGGGCCGGCCTGCTGTGTTTATGCTCGATAACAATGACATTTTCAGGTGAGTGTCAGTTGACTGCTCTGTTAGTTTGTTTATGCATTTGCCTGTTATTTGCCTTTTACTAGGAAATGTAGACATTAGACAACTTCACTGCTGGTGCTTTCTAGTTCTATAATTCACTGTTACACACCCTGTGGCTGTTGGGATTTGCATTACATATTAAATCTTTGTAATGTTCATAAAGCTATCCAGTGTTTTAACTTTTGTTTATCTATTATTCTTTCTTTAAGCTATAATTTTTGCGCTAGTATTCATGAGATGCATGAACTCGTAAGAGACTACTCGTTTATTGTGGCCTTCATCATCACCTTTACATAGGAAAATGGTAACAAAAACTGTTTCAGTTTTGATCAATAGTTTTAGATAGAACGTCCAGCAAGCTTGGAGTGATACTGAGTAAACACCAGAGAAAATGATCCTAAACTGGAAAGATGATTTTATAGGAAATGATAGTATCACTATAATTTCTTCTGTGGGAGGGAAGGCAATTCTTTTATTTGCATAATCTCCGTGCATGTAAGAGGCATTACATACTTCTTCACAAAGTTGGTAACAGTTGAATACATTTTATTCAGCATCTCTTCACCTTGATAGGGCTTGCGAGTTATTTTGCAGATGTTGTGTTGGTCTGTTATAAACATACTGTCTACAAATTTCCTTGTTGATGTCTATGGATTGCAGATATGACATGGCCGCAAACTTTTGGGAGAAAGAGTCCAGTGTACCAAGAAAGGCTCCTTTCCACTCTTCATTTGGCTTTGTTGCATTGGATGGAGAGTTACATGTAATGACCCTTTTGAAAGCAGTTGATCATATAGAAACTAGAAGGTCACGACAGCTGAAGAGGGCAGGAACTCTGTTCATCCAGATCTACAATCCTAGGCAGAAATCGTGGAGATCACTCATTACAAAGCCACCATTTCATTGCCCTTTGGATTTCAATACTGCAGTTATGTGCACCATTCAATTGTAAATAACTACATTACTGGAGGATTGGCGCCGGAAAGTTCCATCAAAGCTATGTATCCATTGTGTACTTAATGTCTTTTGCTCTTTTCTCTTAGAACATGCCATAGGAAAATGTACAGATTCATAAATGTAGTTATCCCTTATATTGCTCGTGATTCCGTTTAGATTATATACACTAGAAAGGTAGTGTACTTGTGATTTCTTTGTGTAAATAAGGAAACAGAAATGTGATTGTGAATAATCTGTTTGAGTGGGTTACATGGGTTTGGAGTCAATTATGTATTCTTAACTGCCTTGTTTTTCGTGTTCCCTCTTCGGTATTGGTAGTGGTGAATGACAAGTTGTAGGATAAAATTGCACTGTCTTCGCGTACGGTGACTTGGTGTCTTCTGCATTTATCGGGTCGAATGGCCAAAGGTTGCTGAATTTGGAGGAAATTCCAAGTTCCCTTTTGCAAATGTTCTGTATAGTGGTTCTTGTATGACTTGGCAGTCTAATGTTGAATGGTAACTAATAAAAGAAGAACTATCATGCCTTATGAATACTTCTGGCCAAAATATCTTCTTTTATTATCATTTAGACTCGCAAATAGTGTGAATAATTTATAAATGTTTACTTCCGGATGTTAAAAAGAAAAAGAACATACTTCTTTGATCAAGTTTTTTTTTGTTTTAAATTGATAACACCTCGTTAGTTATCTATTATAGTTTAATCAGTTCTTTCTGGTACAGGTAGCCTGTCAAACCACGTATGAGAAGTTCACCCAATTGGTTGGATAATCTTCCCTAAAAGGACAGTCCAGCTTCGACCTTTTTGCATATTCTTTATTCTTCTGTTTTTTGTTTTCTTTTTAATCACTTTTAAGTAATAACACAACAATAAAGTGATAGAAAAATGGTAGCCAGGTAAGACAGACGTATCCGTACTGCTTTTACCAAACGCTTCGACCTCAAAATTAGAAATAGAAATTAGTTCTGACTCCAAATTTGTCTGAAAATTAATTATTAAATTCGATTTGATTAAATTTTGATTTAGGTTTAGGTATTTAAATTCAATGAAAATTAAAATTAATAATTCTTTTAAAACTTAACCTGAAAAAATTCGAGGAAGGGGTAATTCATTTTTATCTCTTGAGCAAATAAGTTCAAAAGATTAGCAAATTAAGTATATTCATTACAAAGATTTATCCAACTCATAATCACATGGTAGAAAAAAAATATTACTAGACTAACCATTAAAAGAAATTAAATTTATTTTATTTGGAATTCAGACATTTAGGTCCAAATTCAAACTTCTAAAACTAGGATTTAAGCAAATTTATTCTGACTCTACTCAAAACTCTAACCTTTGACAATCGTATCATTTTTAAGAGTTACAACTTTTTTAATCTTTTGTCAAAACAAAAATAATAAAAAAATTATATGTCAATACTTTTTTTAAAATGAATGAATTTTATTTGACTCAAGTTGATCTTAAACAAAAGTACAATGAGAAGAGAACAAGCTTGACATTAAGTCATATAGACCTTGATATACATATGTTCCAACTCAAATATAATTAGAAATTATTAGACCCTTTATAGACTTTTCATTCTTTGACTAATGGTGGACTATCATGAGCTACTATAATTTCCCTGATCCAGTTGACAATAGAGCCCCCTAACATTAGAGCTTCCCTTTCTACTCCTTTGTATAATCCATTGTTTCTTTCCTTCCAAATTGAGTAAATGGTGCAACATAAAGCAGTATTTAGAATGGTCTCATCTTTCTTCAAGTAGGTATACATTCTACTGGCCTATTGGATTATGTTTGTCCATTCATTCGGCGAACAATAATTCTGTATTCTTTTTTGGATTTGAATCTAGATGGTTTGAGAGAAACTGCACTAAAAAAATAAAAGTGGAATTGTTTTAATATCATTTTTACACAAGAGACACTTTGGATCAAAGCTTCCTGGGCTTCCACACCATCTGTTCTTAGTTTTTAGTTGATTTTTAACAACAAACCAACTGATGATTATTGTCTTCGGGGATAGAACCTTCTTCCAAACTAGCTCATATCAGGGAACCTTGGGTTGTGTCAATATTTTGAAGGGTTTATAAATAAAAAGGAAACAATTGCATGACCATTAGTAATGTCCTAATTGTTAAATAAAAATTTTATTTATTAGAGTAATATTAAATAATGAATAAAATAATGTGAGGGTTAGTAAATTTAGATCCACAAGGATAAAATGGAAAGGTCATTAGTAGGTTATTAGATAATATCCACATAAATTAAAGCTCAAGTGACTTGGATAAGTTTAAGTTAAAATATTTAAAATATAATTTATAAATTATTAAATATAAAAATAATGCATACTTGTAAAATGTGAGATATGTCTTAAATTTTAGTAGAAATAAAATTTTATTGATCTTAAACATATGTGAAAGTAGAAGTTTACTAACATTATGCATATATGGAAATAAAGTTCAATGATTTTAGACTTGTGTGGAAATAAAATTTCACTATTCTCATACTTCTTGCAGATGATCCTAATTTATATACCTTGATAAGAATTGTGTAAGTTATAGTAAGTGTCACACTTCTCTTTGTACCATTTTTCTAACAATAATAAAAGAAATATATCCTCTTACTTGTGGATGTAGGTTAGCTATTGGTCGAACTATGTAAATTATTGTATTTTTTACTTCTTTATTTTCTTCCAATATAGCTTATGGTTGGTGCAACAATTGGAATCACAATAATCGGTATCAGTGCCAAAGTTTTGCCGCTATAATGTCTCTTCACAAGTTTAATATTGAGGAATTTCATAGATCAAATGATTTCACTCTATGTAAGGTGAAGATAAAGGTGATTTTTATTCAACAAGGACGACCAGTAACGTTGGAAGGAGAAGATAAACTATTAGATAATTTGAGGGCATTAGAGAAAGAAGAAATTCTGTCAAAGGTGCATAATGCAATGTTGTTGAGTTTGGGAGACATTGTCCTAAGAGAAATGGTTAATTAAACACTCATTGCTCCAGTATGGAAACTACTTAAAAGTTAGTATGAGAAGCAATCACTTGCAAATTGTTTATATCAAAACTAATTTTTTTTTATACCTTAAGCATGACAAAAAGTACACAGATAAAAGATCACATTAATAATTTTAATCGAATCATCTTAGATTTACAAGGTGTTGAGGTTAAAATTGAGATAAGGATCAAGCTATAATATTTTTGTATTTCTTATCCAATTGATATGAGAATTCTATTGACACCATATTGTATGGTAAAGAGACTATTTATGTTAGAGATATGAAGGATAATTTATAGCCTAAAGAATTAAAGAAAAAGGTCTTTAACAAATATGAAGATGGATCAAATGTGGGTATGATTGTTATTAGAGGAAGCAAAAAGGAAAAGGATACTAAAAATAGAAGTAAGTCTCGATCTAAATTAAAGGCTAAAGTTATTCGTTACTTTAACTATAAAGAAAAAGGACACTTTAATAAAGACTATCCATTGCGGATGAATGGAAATGAAAAAAGAGAAGCAAATAGAAAAGCAAGTGTTATTGTAGTCTAGGAGAGTTCCAATAAGAAGATAAAAGAGACAATCATATCTTGTCTGTGAGTAATTATGATTCTAACAATTGGTGGGTGATATAAATTGAAGCGTCTTATTATATGATTTTCAATAAGGGCTAGTTATATTTTTTTAAAGAATGAAAATGATATTATCAATAGGATGATGACGGAGAGCATAGTATCAAAGATAGTGGTTTAGTGTAGATGAAAATGCATGATTGAATTATTAGAAATTTGGATGCTTAGCATTTTTTTAGCTTTAGAAGAAACTAATTTTATATAGATATTTTTAATGGTCAAAGGTATAAGTTCTATGGTGGCGATGGGAAACTCAAGGTTGTAAAAGGTGTATTGATTGTGATGAAAATAAAATTATAGCCCAGAATTTATATCTTAGTTAGAAAGAAAATAATGAGATCCATGGTTGTTTCTTAATCATTAAGATAGAATGATCACAATACGAAGTTACAGTATTACAAATTAGGTCATATAAGTGAGCAGTGACTTAAGATATTGAGTAAGAAAGGATTATTAAATAAAGTGATTAGGAAGATGAAGTATGTAAGTCTTGTATTCTTGGTAAGTAGCATAAGTTGAAATTCAGTTTCGATAAGCAACCTTCCACTAGTATCCTTTATTATATTCACTCAGATTTATAGGGTCCATTTTTTATTCAATCTCATAGAAGATGTAATTATTTGTTCACATTTATTGATGATTACTTGAGAAAAGTATGGGTGTATTTTATAAAATTGAATGATAAAGTGTTGCGAAAGTTTAAAAGGGGCAAGACTACAGTTAAAAAATGAATCAAAAGCTAGGTCAAGATACTTAGAATAGATAATGGCTTGGAATTTTATAATAAGCCAATTAATGAGTTCTATAAGAAGGAAGGTATAATAAGGCACGACATTGTTCATCATACACCATAGTAAAATGGATTTACACAACAGATGAACCAAACATTTATGCAACATGCTTAATATATGTAGTTAAATGCTAAACTTTCAAGGTAGTTTTATGCTAAGACGGTTAATATTGTTGCTTATCTAATGAATAGATCTCTATCGACTATAATAGATTACAAGACTCCTCAAGAGATTTAGTACGATACTCTCTCTGATTATTCTGGCCTAAAGATATTTGATTTGCCTACTTATGCTAATGAAGGTAAACTGGAACCTAAGAAAATTAAGTGTTTATTTCTAGGGTGTACTACTAGAGTTAAAGGGTATAGACTATAGTATACTAAAAATGATAGAACTTTAAAGTTTGTCATTAAATGAGATGCTACTTTTGTTGAATATGTTATGTTTAGCCAGAGGGAGGAGCTTGGGGATTTTGAAGGTAAAAAGGATTAAGGTGATAACTATAAGGTGGAGATTAAAATTAAAACTCCAAGTAGGATAGTGGTAAATAAGTAGATGTTAAGAGGAACAATCTACACAAGTATGTAGGGCAAGAACAGAATAAGGAAATTTTTTAGATATTTAGCTTGTTGATGTTAGTGCACTACCTAGTTCAAATGCCAAGAAGGATTAGATAAAGTAAGTTCCTTACTCAAGTATAGTTAGGAATTTGATATATGTCATGGTACACACAAGATCATATTCAATATATGCAATTAATGTAGTAAGCAAGTTTACGAGTAATCATGGGAAAGCTCGTTATGAAGCTATCAAGTGGACTATGTGATACTTAAGAGGTATGGACAATATTTGTAGGGTTATAGTTCTAGTGGTTCAACTAGTGGTGTTGTTGGTTATACAAATTTTGATTATAGTATAATCTTTTGAGAAGGAGATTAGTTTCATAGTATATCTTTACCCTATTTCAATATGTGATCAATTGGAAAGCAACGCTTCAATCAACAGTTGCCCCGTTTACATCAAAAGCGGAATACATGTCATTGATAAAAGGGATTAAATAAGGTATATGGTTGCATGATCTTGTTGATAGTTTGGGTAAAGATATGCAGAACTCTATTGTTCACTATATCAGTCATAATGCATTAAGCTTGGCTAAAGTTCCTGTCGATCATGAGAGATTAAGGCATATGGATGTCAGATTGAACTTTGTTTAGGATGTCATTAAGGATAAATATGTTTTCCATATAAAAGATATCTACAATTGAGAACCTCATTTATGTTGGCAAAGTCATTTCTTACAAAGAAGTTCAAGCATAACTTGGACTTGGTAAATCTTTGCATAGCTTGAAGCCCTTAGGTGCTTGTATGATTAGGAGTGATTCTTGGTTAGATATTATAGAATTCAAGTTAAGGTGAAGATTACATGCTAAGAGTGATTCTTGTTAGATATTATAGAATTCAAGTCAAGGTGAAGAATTGTGATATGTTCTTTGAATTTTGATGAAAATATACTTTCATTGACCTTAAGCATTTATGGAAACAAAAATTCACTAACATTAAGCATTTGTGGAAATAAAGGTTTATTGACTTTGGACTTTTGTGAAAATAAAGTTTCATTGTACTTAGGCTTCTTACATATATTCTTAGTTTATAAATACCTTTTGAAGAATTGTCTAAGTTATTGTAGTTTTTATACTTATCCATATATTGTCTTTCTCATACTAATAAAAGAAAGTATAAAAAATATGGACATACCTTGTGATTTAAGTAATTTTATAAAAAACTTGTAATCTTTAAAATTATTAAAAAAAACTTCTTACACTTCTTTTTCTTTAAAAAAAGTTCATTCTTTTAAATTTTCATTAAAAATAACGATAAAAGATATGTAGTATAAACATAACATATTGATCAATCATATGTTATTGATATGGCAATTTAATTTAGCTCTTAAATCTGATTTAAACTAATTAAACATAAATAAACTAATAATTTAAGATAATTATAATAAATTATTATTTTAGAACAAGTTTAATTAGTTTGATTTATGTTTAAGAGTTGAGTTGAATCATTATGTTAGTAACATTTGATTAATTCATGTATGATATTTATGCCACTTATTTTTTTACTGTTATTTTTAAACAGAAGTCTAAGAAAAGAGATTTTCAAGAAAATTTAAAATTATAAGAACTTTTTTTAGAATTTTAAATATTATAAAACTTTTATAAAATTGGTTAAATTACAAAATAAGTCTATATCTTTTATCTTTTAAAAAATATATCTTCTTACTAGTAAATCACCAATTAATTGATGTAAAATTTTTTATTTTTATTTCCTTATTTTTTTCCATATAAGTTTTATTTTCGCAACAATATAGAGCAAATGAGCAATTGGTATCTAGCCCAAAATTATTTCCCTTGTTACTAATATTAACAATCAAAAGTTGAACGAACACTAATAATTCAAGGTATCCCCATATATATGTATACAAATGGCAGGAAAATTGTCTAGACCAAGGACTTGAGCTTTATCAGACATTCAACTTTGTGCAAGTTCAAATTGAATTACTCGGTTGGCTCATTATGAGGTAGTGGCTTACATAAATTCAAGAAGTAGACACAAATCAATTCTTCTGACCAGCAAATATATTCTTAAATCGTACACAGAACGACCCACCTATGGTTCCCGGAAATCACCTTTCATTTGATGAAATTAATCATATTGAACGAGTCTCATATAAGTACAAAATGGTTCAAGCGTCATTAGGAATTGTAGCTATGGGGGCTTTCATCAACCGTTATCTACTTAAGAAAAAAAAAGCTTTGATTTCTCTATTACGACATCATAGTTTACCGAACTGCGTTAGAGTCTATTAGTCTAACCCTCATTAAACCACATCTATTTGGAACTATTTATCGTGTTGGAACCTCAAGACATCAGATGTTTGGTGAATGATTTGTCATTTATGAAATAAGGAGTTGACATTATGTATGACTGTGATTCCATATACTATCTGCCCACTAGAGCCAAAAGGTCAAATTTTATTCTTCCACAATGACCCAAAGAAATAATATTAATCAAATTCAATTCCATCCGATATCATCTATCAAAAGTTGAAACTCTTATTTCACGTAAGTAGAGTTTAGTCAAGAAAGTTGAAACCAATTACGGAATTAGTACCAAAATTACCCTTATATCCTACGCCATTTCCAATCAACTACTCTTCCTATCGTAGAAACACAACATGAACATCAAGCATCAAAACCCAGTTCCACTGGTTATTACCCTAGTTGTTTTCCTCGTAGGCATACAACTAAACGAGGGTATTAGAGCGCAATACAAAAAACGCGAAACATGGATAAGATCAAGTAGTCATAAGGGACTTTTCGTGTGGAAAAAAAACGTCAGCTAAAAATTCTAAAATTGTCGCTAATAGTGATTTTGCTGAAAATGATGCCAAGTCCCTTAACAGAAAACTATTGGTGAAGTTTTTCCCTAATCGTTGTTAATAGTTTGTTCCTACGCTTTATTTTTATAGCAAAAAACTATAGGCAACGTTTTGAGAAATTGTTATTAATATGTTTTGGCTACGCTTATTTTTTGTAGCTAAAGATTATTAGCTACGTTTACCGAAACATAGCTTTCCAGAGACATTAATAGAAACATTACCATTGCATCATTTTTAAGCTCGTGTATTAAGATGCTCTTATATAAGCATAAGCAAGCAAACACATTAAGAAGCAATTCCATAAGGGCACTAAATACCCATCACATCTTAACAAAATTAGCCAAGGAAGATGGACCTATGATGCACCTTCAACTTGGCGAAGTTACCACCATTGTTATTTCTTCTGTAGAACTTGCAAAAGAATTCGTGAAGAGTCATGACTCCATCTTCGCAACAAGTTCCAATATATTTTATGTGAGTATTTTTAACTTATGATTATAATATGATATAAAAAGCAAACACACACAAGAGAAACTTTTAATTCAAATAAAATAACAGGGGCCTGTCGAAGTTTAAAATAACAATAGGAACCTGCAAAGCAGGAGGAGCCTGTTATGCGATAGGACCCTATTTAAGCAATAGGAGCATGTTATGCGATAGAAGCCTGTTAAATGGCAGGAGCCTGCTAAGTGATAAAAGCCTATTAAACAATAGGAGCCTGCTAAAGGATAAATCCAGGTAAGACAATTAAAATAGAAGGCGCCTATTAAAATGAAATGAACCTTTAGCCAGTTGAGAACAGAAAGAGCCTACTATAATAGTGAAGGAACATCTTACTAAAATGAACACACATACAATATAATGTAGAAATATGAAAGATAAGATAAGAGAGAGAGGGACACAGTCAATTTATACCGGTTCGGCTTACAACCCAAGCCTACGTCCAGTCCCCAAGTATCCAACTTGAGTGTTTCACTAATAAACATGAGTAGTACTTTGATGAGCCTCTCCAAGCTCAAACAAGTAGTATTGTACTAGCCTCTCCAAGCTAACACGAGTAGTATTGTACTAGCTTCTCCAAGCTAACACGAGTAGTATTGTCCTAGCCTCTCTAAACTAATAATAAAACGAAGAAGTAATTTGCTTGATATGAACTTCAATGATCTCTCTCAACGGTATTTCACTTTCTAAGGAACAAGAGATTTGATGATGATATAACTTTCAAGAGTATTGATGTATCGCAATAATTTGGCTCTCTCTTCTTTTCTTCAATGCTTCTCTCTATGTTGCAACTTTAGTGGCTCTTGCTTAAATAGACATTTTCTTCAACTAGCCATTGCTCCATTTCTATTCTAAATTTCACTTTGAATCTTCAATACCATATTTGTAAGATCCTTCCAGATATTGTGGAATCATTTCTAATAAATCAGGTAAGTTCATAAGGAAGGTTTCTGTAAGAAAGGAAGCATTTATCAAATGATTTTATTTTCTTTTGAGAGAATTAATCCGTTAGCAATAGAAGGAAATAAATCCAATTTGAAAGGTCATCATCAAAACCATTAATAAGCCTAACAATCTCCCCCTTTTTGATGATGACAACCATCAATACATATATTTTCAAAATTCAAAAAGATAGAAAGAATATCGAGAAATACCTATAGGCTTTATGAGATAAAACTGATTTAGAAGGAGCCTTTCCAAGTACTTACTAATTCAAAGGAGCCTTTCTTACCTGAAGGCTTTATAAGTTCTTTACTGATTGGAAGGAGGGATCATATTTTACTTCATTTACTACACTCTTACTCCACATCTATGAAAATATCTCTTTATCTTATGACATAATTCACACTCTATTCATATGGGTTCATAGTCTAGCTTCTTCGAGTGACTTGGTTCACTAATTGAGTTCCCTTGTGAGTCTTTGAGTGTGATGATTCTATTTGTATTCCTCCTCCCTTGCATGCAATAGAAGAAGTACGATGTGCATCTGTCTCCCTCTATGAGCCACCGAATTCTATATTTTTGCTTGAGCTGTGAATTTTAGATTTTAGCATATTTCAAATAATGCTCTAATTCTGCTTTCTCCTTGACCTTGAGAGATTGGCTTAGTAGATCCCTAGACAATTCCATCTAACATTGGTTTAGTTTATCAGTGGCTTGCCTTAAGTCTATTTTCATGGGATCATAATAGCTTTTGGCTTTTGCACTAATTGAAAAGTTAAAGAGTGTGTAACTGAAATACTCATACCTTTCATGACCATTGAATTGAAACTGGGATGTTTGAGAAGGGAGTTGAAGATTTTAAATAAATATCTCCTCCTGCTTGTGGCATCCCAAGGTATACCTCGATAAGAGTATGGTGTGTAAAAAGGGGATTGGTGAAAGCAGTTTATCTGTTGGGAAAACAAGAGAGCCATCCTGAGTTGATCAAACATTTTTTTAAAAAAAGAAAAATGCATTAATAAAGAATGGAAGTTAAGAGCTACAAGAAGGTCTAGGGGGATACCCTTGGAAACAACGTAGGTGTAAAGTTTTTAACTACTCAAAATATAAAGAGAATATGGTAGTAATAACTGGAGAAGGTTGGTGTTGCCGACCAATCCCTTTATAAACCGAGTTCTTTGATGATGTCTAGGGTTTTAGAGATGAGTAGATCTAAGCTTTTGGACTTAAGTTCAAATCGCCTAGAATTTCGTTCTTTTCATATGGTCTGAACACACATACTAACAGCTGCAATATGGGGTAACCACAGGGGAGTTCTTTGAGTAGGCCTTAGATTAAATTGGAAGGATTTTCCTAAGGTATGAGAAAATTGGTCATTTGAGCCAATGAGGAAGTGACACGTGGCATTAGTGCTCGTGTGACGAATGGGTTGAGGATCGTAAAATGAATGGT
>JAOQMM010000009.1:9833142-9850198 GCA_027563515.1 Erythroxylum platyclados | reverse complement strand
AGCATTTACGTGTGCATTTATAATTTACCTCAATCTATTTTGTCTGCTCTTTCTAAATCAAAAAATTCAAAATTCAGTAAAACAAATGTGTTATAATCTTATTCTAACATTGCTAATTAAATATTAGGTGGTAATATCATTATGTTATTGGAAATTAAAGATTATGTGGTGATTATTCAATTATTTTTATTAAATGCATAGTCATATTTTCATCAATTTGCATGGGGCTAGAGATTAAACTTCTCAATAATTTAGTCTAAAGAAGAGAGGCATATAAGTTTAAAAGTAGTTTTAGAGAAACCTTCCTCTCAAATGAAATTTAAACTCGAGCGGATGCAACTAGCTAGTAAAGTTAAATTTGACGTGTTACCAAATCAAAACATTACTAAGGTTGCAGAAATTTGAATACTATAAAAAGAAGAAAATAAAAAAATTTGTCTGGTTAATGCGGCTAAAAGGAAATATGAAGTTCCTGGCACATGTAGACGATTCCCACGGCCACCCCACTCCACACGCAGACCGTCCCTATCCTCACCCACCACAGCACCTACTTTTCCTCTGTCCATGCCTAAACTATATAAATAAGACAAATTTACCTTTACCTCATCAATGATCTCAAACAACGTTAAATTACTTTTTAATAGTAATTATAACAGCTAGCGAAAATTTGTCTTGTAGTGACGCAAATAGAATAGAGGCGAAATTGTGGACCTCATTGGGGGCGAAATTGTTTAAAAGCTTACATATTTATTTTCTATTTTTCAAAGTTGAGGCTATTATTAAAAAAATCTTGTAACCAAATTTTACAAGTAATTTACCCATGTATAGATATTGTCAACTTAGCGATAAGAATCTCGCAAGATAGAGTACTAACGCTTGCTCTTATTTCTAGAGATGTATGCATCACTATGGTTAATATATGGTAAAATTGGGTCTAATTTCATCCCAAAGGCCGATATTCCAAGAGAAACAAGATTGTTCAAAATTTATAAGCGTTATTAGGTTCTTACTCTTAATAAAAAAAGGAGTGCCCATTTAACTATATGACCGAAAAATTGTAGTTTATCATAAAGAAATAGTGGACATTGTGATTGAGGATCACATGTTTGAGCTCTATCAACCTGATTTTCATTAAATAAAAATTAAATGCATGTATAATGATTTTGAAAATAAATAAGTGGTACAAAAGTGAAATGGTTTGTAGTAAATCAATTGTATAAATCATACTAAAAATCAAAATTTAGATATTTCTGTTTAATAACAATTGAATCCCTTACCATTATGAAGTTATTTTCTACCCACAAGGTGTAAATATTCCTTAGCCCCTTACTCAGATACGCGTACGCCCGATGAACCAATCTCTTATGCCTGAATTACATGCACCGAATTTTTGGTCTGTCGTGTCGGTTCCTCGAATACTCCTAAACCGATATTTCTTACTAAATTTCGTAGATTCCAAAAGGTAACCACATTACTACTCTATGTGTTTTCAGTCAGAAATACTGAAGGAAATAGAACACGCAATTTTGTGAAGACAATAAGCTCATTACTGAATACCCAAGTAAAAGGCGAGAGAGCCGACAGAAGTGAAGGAAATTCATATATAGTTGCGTTGAATCATTATGTGGAAATTAAGTCAGTTGTCGGCCTCTTTTTCAAGTAAGTGGATAAGCGAATCAAAGGATATTCTATGCCCATCCCGCGGAGTCGTGCGGTGTTGTGTCCATCTGTTATAAGATTTTCCTGCCAACCTTGTGTTTTCATTCATCGCATACATTTTATTTAACCAAGATAAATTCAAAACCTAAATTGTATTAATATTTATTTAAACTAAATATGAAGACACTAATTTGCCATATTATAACCCTATGGCTGCATGGCATATGAAGACTTTCAAGGCCACCGCCAGATGAGCACAAACGGATATCTAGTTGGATTTTCTTAAGCATTATTTCAGGTTCCTCCACAAATGGCCGATCTAGATAGATCTGGTTACCTTGGAACTCAACTCCAATTAGATTTGTGATTAGGAACATGAGGTTGCTCCAAATGATGAGCTGTACCCTACCAGTAGAATTTAAGGCTTGGTAATTATTGTAGACTTTACTTTCAAGATTGCAACCATATCCTCTTCCACTTCTCTGTCACGGAAAATTCAATTCTGTCTTCCTCGTTTGACTAGTGATCTTTTTCTCTTAATTAGATGGATACTTTCTAATAATCAACCTTTTAAACGTCAAAAAGTTAAAATTGAAGTCGTGATATGGCTTAGTAATACAAAATATCATAATAAATTAACTTTCCAAAATTTAAACTCTTAAATCGCATTATAACTCTCAAACATTTCAGCGACTCTCTTCGAGGCACAAAACATTCTTAGTGACGTATCCTTACTGAATTCTAAATCTTAAGAGTTTTAGCTGTTATCCCAGCTTTGGCTTTACTTTTTCCTTGGCTTTTAACTTTTTCTAAATTGCAGAATCCTCTTTTCGATCCTTTTTCTGCTTTTCGCCCAGAAAGTGCTATCTGCTTGAAGAAAAGCACAAAATATAGAGGGGAATTCTAGTTAGCTAACTTGGTACCTCTTCTACATCGTCATCATAGGTGACACTCATAGTGTCACCATTAATTAAGAATGTCGGTAAAAGAAACTGCTTTCTGTTTTCTTTCCCAGTACATGGAAATACATTCGCACATAGAAATTCTGTGCACAGGCTCAAAATGTATATATCAATATCATTGAACTTTTAGGTTTAAAATTATTGGGAGACAATAACAAAACTCTCTAAAAAACCAATCAAAGATCGACAACAAAAATAAACTCTTCAATTTTAGCCATCAAATCAGTACAAGAATAAGGAACATAATAACAAAGCCAAAATCAAAATTTATGTGAAAAATCCTGCAATGTAGAGAGAAAAATTACAGGTTAAACCGATAAGCAAATCCACTAACTGCAAACAGGGATTTACAAATTTTAATATCTTACCTCATAACTAAAAGTTGTCTGACCAAGTTTCAGGATTGAAACTAAAGGTGATATGCCAATCAATAAACGCTCTAACCAACCTCAAAAACAATAAAAAAAAGGATGAAAATATTTTTTTACTTTTTGTCTCTTTATTTTTTCTCACTTTTTAGTGCTTTGCCCACTCACAATATTTAAACCTACGTCTTTTTCTCTTTTATATTCTGAAATAGATTTTTTGTACCGTACACGGTCGTATAAGTGACTATGTCTCTTCCAGCATTGCCTAACTCGTAGGTATACATAGTTACAGAGAGTTACACAGTCTTCACACGTGGTCTTGCATGCCTTTGTATGTCTTTGCCTTTCATATCCTTCTTCACACGGTTCTAGAGACTTATACAGTTGAACACATGGTCATATAAGTAAAGGACATAGGCGTGTATCATCCTAGATGGTCAAGTCTCCCCAGAAGAGCTTCATCTAATCGTCATTTATCTTGTCTTCAATCGTTCGTCATTCCTACTAATTATAAAAATGTCAACGATCACAAAAGGTCTTAAAATAGAGCTGGATAATCAACAATCTCCCCCTCTAACCTAATTATAAGTTAGACACATTACGCTTCAACATCTACTTGAAACAAGTTTACTACAAAGCTCATGCTTGCTTCCGTGAACCGCTTTAGTCAATATATCAACATCATTCATGTTCGTATAAATCTTCTTAAACATCAATTACTGCTACTCAATCATGAACATCAACATCTATATGCTTTATGCGAGAATGATACATAATATTTTTGTTCAAGTCAACAGTACTTTTGATTATAATAAATTCTACATACTCTTCTTAATTCACATCTAACTCTTTAAGAATCTCTTTACTAGCTTCCATTGAAGCTATATACTTTGCTCCATTTATAGATAAAACTACACACTTTTGTAGCTTGGATTGCCATGAAATGATTCCGTCTGTAAACTTGAACAGAAAACCTAAAGTGGATTTTCTTCCATTAAGATCTTCAGCCATATATGCATCTATATAACCTTCTAAAATTGACTCACCATCACTAAAACACAAACTTTACTTTAAAGTACCTTTTCAAGTATCTCAAAATCTATTTCATTGCTTCCTAATAAACCTTACCTAGATTAGACAAGAATCTGCTCACTAACTCAATAGTCTGTGCAATTTTGATCTTGTACACACGATTATATACATCAAAGACCTTACTACAAATGAGTATGTAACAAAAGACATACCATATTTCTTCTTTTCTGTTGAGGGATATGCACACTTACTCAGCTTGAAGTGAGATGCCAGTGGTGTGCTAGCTAACTTGACTTGCATCATATTAAACCTTTGCAGTACTTGTTCAATATATCTTTCTTGTGACAACCATAGTTTCCTACTCTTCCTATCCCGAGTTATTTTCATGCCTAAAATATGCCTTACAAGTCCCAAATCTTTCATATAAGAAGATTTAAACAAATCCTCCTACAAATTTTGGATTTTTACAACATCTTGACCCACAATCAACATATAGAAGACGGAAGATGAAGTTCTCACCAGTGAAATTCTTGAAGTACCCACAAGCATCGACATAAGTACACCTATAATCATAATTCATCATAAAGGAATCAAACTTCTAATACCATTGCATTGGAGCTTGTTTTAACCCATATAAATTTTTCTTCAACTTGCAGACCAGATTCTCCTTATCTTTAGCTAGATTGGTTAATGTGCATTATTCTTAGAAGAGCAGTGACTAGTGGTAGACAAAAACCAGTGAATTTTGAGCTATATTAGACTGGCACATCTATTTCAGTCTCACTTTCTTTTGTTATGAGTGACCTTCATGACATATACATCCTTACTTTGCATTGATTTTCTATTCGAGACCAAATTTTTATCACATGCATTTTTATGAAAATGATTAGGCATTCTTTATTGATTACGAGCTACATTAGCCAAATAGCCTACCCATTTTTGTAAATTTTCCTTTGCTAACCCCCTTTGAGTTTCATTAGCCTTTTCTTTTGTATAAACCATATTACATGCACCTAACCAAATGTCCTACACAAGCCTTAAAGCTAGTGGAGCATTTGTTAATTCTTGATGAACTTGATTGTACAAAAGCCTAAGTGTGGTGTATGCTTACATGTGGGTTGGTTATAGTTGTTAAAATTCCATGCTTTTAATCCTATGTTAATGTAGCTTCTATCAATTTTATATTTGCAAAAAAAAAGAAAGAAAAAAGCAAAAAAGAAAAAAAATGAGTTTGAATAAAAGTATCAAGGAAGAAATGCAAGTTTTGTGAAAAGTTGTTAATTAATAATTTATCCTCCTTAAGTTATATTGATTGGGTGTTTGCATATGAGGCGGATGTGGTTTATGGAGCAATTTTTGTGTTATGTTCATGTGGATTAAGGTGTGAGAGCTGAATTGAGTGGTAAAACATAATTGTTGTATTTTTCATATCTGATAGTACCCAGTTTTGAATGAATGTTAACTTGTACACTTGATATCTCATTGATTATTACTTTGCTTCACTAGCTTGATGGCTTTTATGCTATATTAACCAAAATACATCTCACCTTACCTTTGCCTACATTACAACCTTAGAAAAGTCCTTTGATTCATGATTATGCATATGATTTTTAGTGGTGGAGAAATGAAATGATATGCAAAGTTGTGGATTATTATGATCATGAATAGTGTTTGAGTGTACCCGTGGAAATATCTTGTTTAAACACCTTTTGTCCAAGTTAACCTCTAGATTACTTAGTTTCTAAGGGTGATGAATGTTGATTGATCATGAGTAAAAGCTTTGAAAGTTGAGTTTTTGCTATAGGCTTTGAAAGTCATTCATCTTTACTTATAGTTATCTATTCTTAGGAAATATGGAAAATGAGTAAAAGTTTTGATTTGGGATTTTGATTTTGACAATTTGCCTGAGGACAGTCAAAAGCTAAGTGTGGGAGAAATTGATAGGTACTTAATTGATTATGAATTTATTCTATAACACTTAGTGATTATTGTTATAAAGTTACTTAAGATAGTCACTTTGACTCATGTGTGATTTTAGCCACAATTCGGAAGCAAAGAAGTTAAAGTGAGTTAAAAGTACGATATTTGGGCCATTTTTGGAAGATCAATTTTCACTTGTCTTGATGGAGCAAGAAGAAGAAAATTAAAAGACTAGAAGAAAAAAAAAAGAAAATACAAAGAAGAATTAAAGGAGCTCATGGTTGTGCATGGACATGCACAATATGAAATTACATGCATGCAACAATCCAAGGTGCATAAAGAAGAATGAAGTAAACGGCACCTGCATGGTGAGAAGTTGCAAGCAAAACGACACAGCATAAAGCATGCAACAAGGTGGAAGCATGGAGTCAAAGCGACAGCTACAAGTGAGAAAAAAGCAGACGTCTAGAACAACAAAAAACGCTACGCACGGACAAGCAGCAGAAGACCAAAACGCACAGTAGAGGGAAGAACCAACACGCCAGTAATAGATGAAGCAAGACCAAAACGCACAGTAAGAAGCAAGCAAAATGACGTGCAAGAGAAGCAGAAGCATGGAGAAAATGATGACGCAGGCAACGTCCAAGGAGATAACAACGCTGTCTTTTGGAAAAAGAAGAGCATGCAGAGAAACGCAGACGTTGCAAGAAGGGTATAGAATAGTGAACAGTAAAGTGGACCAAGAATTAATTAGGAAATAGAGAGGCACAGTGGAGGCGCAGAGAACAAAGCCGCAAACATTATTTTCTCTTCGTTCTTCATTCTTTCATCGCTTTTCAACTATGAAAGTGGCAATGGAGGTTACAGTCGATGGTGAAAGCTTGAGGATAGAGATGGAGGGCTAAGTTCCCGACGCCGGTTCAACGAGGATATCAAGGCTAAGTCACGGTTAAGCTATTTCATCCTATTAATGTTGTAATTTCTTTTCGGATTGTTGTGTTGTTTGAATTTATTGGATTGGGTTTTGTATGGATGATCTTATTACGTTATTTTGATTGTTTTATTCCGAACCTATTACTATAACGTTGAATGTAATCCATAATTATTGCATTTAATGTTTGTTAGTAGCATCTAATGATCCCGTATCGTTAGTAACAATATATCTTAAGTTAGATAACCCGAACATGTGAAGTTACTGCTTATATTGGTCGTTTTCCATTACATAATGCTACTGCCAAATTGAACCTAGAGATCGTATCCTAGGTTATTTGGTAGTTAGTTTTAATTAACGATCATATCTTAATTAAACAAAACCTAAAGGAAAATCGAGATTAGTAGAGCGTTCTACTTGTCTCAAATCGATAGTTCGAAGAGACTTGTAAAGATGTTAGGATGATGAAATATGCTTGATCGTGTTTAGGTTGAGATTGAACCTAGAACCAGACCTTACGTATATTTGACACTTTAATCATTTTCGATTGCTTGTTTTAATTTGTTTTCGATAGTTTACTTTTATTTTATTTTCTAAATTTCTAAAAATCCAAAAACACCCCTTTTACGTTTTCCTTACATCAATTAATTTTGTTACAGAAATTAACCAAACATTTCCTGTGGATTCAATCTCGACTCACCATAACTATAAATTTTAGTATGCAGAGTCAGGTGAATTTTGCAGTGCACTCAACACGTGCTGTTAGAACCAATATGATATTAGTTGTTAGGTCCAATTTCTCCCTTTGCTCATTATCCTTAATGATTTCATGTTCAGTAGTGTTTGGATGTGGTTTGAGTAGCTCATCATTACCAGGTTATACCTGATCACCATCAATGTGTGTTTATTCACACTCTTCATCTCCTTCACCTGTAGACTACTCAGAAGTAATAGAAATTGAAGAAGAATGACCAACATTATAAGATCAGCTACTATGAGTAACTTTATCTCCTCTGAGAAGATCAACACCTCTCTCGTGCTCTTAAAATACCACATCCCTACTCTTGGCCACTTTAAGCTTATTCGGGTCATAGAGTCTGAAGCCAAATTGATCATCACCATAGTTAACAAAGATGTAAGGTATCACCTTTGAGTCAAGATTTTGTCTCTGATCCTTAGATACATGTTTAAAAAACTTGCAGTCAAATACTCTTAGATGATGATATATGGGGTCTTTATCAATCCACGGTCTCTTGAGAATCAAATTCAACGGAACTGAGGGAGCACAGTTGATCAAATAGATTGCAGTTCTATCTGCTCTACTCCAAAACATCTTCAACAAATTAGACATTGTGAGCATGCAATGAACCTTCTCCACAATTGTTCTGTTCATCCTCTTAGCAACACCATTATGCTATGGAGTCCCTAGTTCGATCTTATCATGTATAATGCCATATGATATACAATAATCTTCAAAAACCTTAGAAGTATACTTACCTCTATTATTTGTTCACAAACCCTTCAACTTCCTCTCAATTTCCCTTTCTATCATGACATGAAACTCTTAGAAAGTTACAAAAACTTGGCTCTTTGCTTCGACATGTTTCCCAAGTCTTCCTAGAAGCATTATTAATAAATTTAACAAAATATTTGTTACCTCCTTATGACTCCTCCTCTTGAAAGAGACTCTCTGCTACTTTCTTACCAAATAATGATCACAAGGATTAAGTGGTAGGGTGTTTTTAGCCTGGATAAAGGATTTACTAGCCAGTAACTTCAATCCCTTCTCACTCATGTACCCCAATCGTCGATGTCACTAATTTAGAGAAGTTTCCTTTGTAAGTAGGCTACAAAGGAAAGGGAATAAGAGAAACAATAATATTAACAATTAGTAGAGCAATAACAAGTAAATCAAGATATACAAATAAATCAATATGCACTCCAATAACTCCTTATATTCTTTTTTTTTTTTGTAAAATGAAAGAATTATACATTTCCAATAGTAGAAGCTGTTACAAAGTCACAACTTGCACCATGTAAACTTAGCTTGAAAAGCTAGTTCAACAGCACGCTACTTGAAACCTAATAGATATCAACTATTAAAGCTATATAGATAGCAACTAGCAATTTCTAATATACAAAATATTTAACAGTAAATTGGCAACAGATCATAAATTCCATGCAATTCTCATACGAGGAGTTAATAAGTGGTCAACTTTCTTAGCAATTATGCTGGCTCAAATCCAATTCAGAATTTTATTTACTAGCTAATATTTATCTTCCTTGATTTGCTTGTAAAGCCTATTGCTTCTTTCTTTCCATGATATGTATATGGTGGGGATGAAGGCAACTTTAAAGAGGATGTGGTTCTCTTTACCAGGTGTAGACCTGTTTATCACCCACTGCAAAGAGTGCCCCCATTCGTAGCTACTGGTAGTCTCCCCTAGCATGTGGAGGATACTACTCTAGATGGTTTTTGAGTAAACGCACTAAAAAAAGACATGGTTTCTGTCCTCATCAACCCCCTTGTAAAGTAGGCATAATGTATCTGTAGGTGCAAACTATCTACATTTAGTTCTCAGCCTATTTTTGATCACTAACCAAGTGATTACCAATGCTTTTGGGTTGAGAGAAATTTTCCATAATAAGAAATACTGCGGCACTTCCCTTTCATCACTTCTAAAAATAGAATGGCATGTTACATTTGTAACAAGAATTCAAGCAATCACCCATTTTCCTTGATTCTTCTCAATAACAAGAATTCATGACAACTAATTTTTAACACTTCATTTTCTTTCTTCTTTTTTTATCTTTATCTTTTTGAACTTTTTTTAGTTGAAATGATATTTCCTTTTTTTTTTACAGTTGCCTCTTTTATACACTGTATCTTCTCCCCTACACTGATTTTCCTGAATCTCATTTACAAAAATATCAAAACACAAGTAAAAACTTTACTAATCATGAATTATGAAGTAAATCCTTATTTTTCTTTTCAGGCTCAAGGTTCTTTAAAAAAGGGTTACCAATAAAAAGCTTAAATTTCACATAAGGCTCAAAAGGGTTACTAGTGGATTAATGTATAAAGGGTAGGTAATTTGGCTTAAACTCACATTTTAAGTTCCTTTATTATTTTAATGTTTGTTCACATCATATATGTAATCTCAAAGAGATAAAATTCAAGTTATAGAAATTCAAAATCAAAGAAGGTATCCACATAAGAAAAGAATTTTGTATGGCATATTATAGGATCACTCAAGTCAAATCAAAGTATAATTACTTAACAAATTTGGTTTTGTTATACTCACAAAGTGAAGATTTGTATAGCATTCGCTTAATCACATAGTACATCTAATTTTTACTAATCAATCTCAGCATAGAATCATGCATAAATTTATGTCTTCATCCTAAAACACATAAAACATACAAACTAAACACAAACTAAAAATTTTCAGATTCTCATGAATTTAACCCCCTATACTTAAATATTTCATTCATTAATGTCAAAGCAATAAGATAATCAAAGTAGTTATAAAAGGTAACGAGGTAAAGAGAACTCCTTTTTTAGCCATGCCTAGTTAGTGAGGTAGGATCCACGAAACTACTAATAAAAGAAATTGAACTAAATGATGGTCAGAATTAAAAATAAAAAATATCAAAGAAACTAGGGTTAAAACTTTGGATTGCCTCCTAGTAAGCACTTATTTAGAAGTTTTTTAGAAGAAAAATAACAGACCCTTAGTTTAGTTATTGTCTTTACATTCTAGCAATTGATATAAATATAGCCAAAAAAAGAATGAAATATTTTTTTTGTTCAATTGAATCAACAGTATCAATTAGAATTCTAATTCTATAAGGTTGAATAAAGTAAAAATAAAAAAAAAATCATCAAGAATTTGACATGATTGTGATGATTAAAGTGTGACTAATTGGTTTTTTCATGATCAATATTTAAACAAAATGGAATGACCTAAAATAACTAGCAAGCTTATTTATCTGTATATGTGTCGATAAAGTATGTGTAGATGGGAGATTATATAAAAAGGGCTCTTCTTTTCTAAAATGTAATGAATTGGATTAATTCCACTTAAATATTTACATCAAAACACTACGAGTTGATGACAATTACTTTATAAAAAAGATAAGGTCAAATTAATCCAATTTTTATTTATTTAGCCTAGTCTCCCACTTACAATAAATAATGAAATGCTATCAGATTTAGTATAAGTTATCAAAAATATATCCCTAGACTTCCATTTAAGCGCATCACTCATATATGATATCTATTTAGATGTGCACATTTCTCTTCCTATGATAACAAAAAGAAGAGTAAAAATTAGTAGGTTATATCTTATGATCTTTTAAGTTTGCATAATGCCAATAAGGAGGAAAATTCCTCAACTCAAGATCAGGTGCTTCTTAGTTAGAAGGTAAAATTTTAGGTTATCCTTCTAACCTAGAAACACCATTACTAAGGTTACCATCCTCCTCCTTCTTTACGTCCTAAAGCTTTGTGTGTTTCGATAAAATCATCCCAATTAACTTTGGTAACTTTATACACACTAAGGTTTATAATGTCCATCCTAAAGCATTCATAATCTGGCATGAGGTCTCTTTAAGGTCCTATATATATGAGACTCCACTTTCTTTTTGCGTACCCTAAATGTAAGTTTTCCTTAGCCACATCATAATAGGCCCCTAGTATTAAAAAAGGATATCTCTAAGATAATGGGGACTCTAATGTCATACTCCATCTCCATCACTAGAAAACTAGTAGGGAAAATAAAATTTTCTATTTTCGCAAATAGGACTTTCACAATCTAAATTGGATACTTGATGGAGTGATCTACTAGTTAGAGTGACCTGTTTTTCAGCTTGAACTGCCCTATTCTTAGCTTCCTAAAAATAGATAAAGTCATAAGATTAATACTCATGACTAAATCACATAACCACTTAATAACATCAAAAGCTCCATATTGACAAGGAAAAGTGAAACTCCTTGGATCTTTTAACTTTGGAGTTAATGTATTGTGTAAGATAGCATTGTGCTTTTCGGTTAAGCATACTGTAGAATACTCCTCTAATTTGTTTTGTTTGAGATTATCTCCTTTAAAAACTTCACATAGGACAACATTTGATCTAATGCTTCAATGAAGGGAATATTAATGTGCAATTTGTTAAAGACTTTTAAGAATTTCTAGAAATTATCTTCAATCTATGAGGAAATGGAATGGTAGGCACGTAGGGTTTGATACAGGGTTTATGAAGATGAGACCAGCACTGGTCTGCTTCTATTTCCTCTATTCTTTCCTTCTTCCTCATTCTTTCTTGACCTTCTCACTTTTTTTTTCTTTATCTATATCAAAAGCAAGTGTTGTTCTGCTGCTAGGTGTGATTGATAACACTTAATCTCTACAACTTACCTTAGTGTTACTCAGGAGCTTTTCTTGACCTCTTTCACTCACCGTCTTAGTTAGTTGACTCACTTGTACCTCCAAGTTATGAATTGATATTCTATTTGGTTGCATCACTTTTGCCAAGTTTCCATAGAAGCCATGGGTGCACTCACTTTATGACCATGTCACTTTTTCCAATATTACATTGATAAAAGACATAAATGGCTTGAACATCTATAAAATCACATTATTCTGTGATGGTGGCTAGTGTTAAAGTTAAGTTCGTTGATGGAACCCAGGTAGTCACATGGGTCTACCTGCTTTAGCTTTGCTCTTTCTATGAGAAATTTGGGTGATTACTCCACCCCAAATTATAACTATCAAAAAAGGGGTCATTTCTCATAGCTTGCTTTCGTTTATAGGTTGCCATTTAGTTTGCTTCATCTTTGTAACTTAAGGTTTGCTCAACATTCGTGTATACATAAGAAGGATGCTCATACTAGTAGTACACCTCCTTATTGCCCATGCTTTAGTTCATTAAAATCTTCATCTGGTTCGAAAGATCAGAAAATGCTTAAAGCTTAAAAGGGGAAGCTTTCGATTTTCGCCTTACAACATTAGTTGAAAATTTTCTAGTCGAAGTATAAATAATCTCCTTGAACTGCTCAGAGATTTATGTAATAGATGGTCCCTTGCACTTGTGTAAACCAAAGTCTGACATGTTAGTGTAAGTTCGTCACAGAAAAATCCCATTACTAGCTGCAATAAATACCTGATGATATGGGCACTGGCTAAGCAGAGCTCTATATCTTTTCAAAGTTACGTGGAATGCTTTCCTTTTTCTGTATAAAAGGAAAAATTTCAGCATGAAGGCATCTTAAACCATGTACATTGATGAAGGCATCATAAACCATGTACACTCACGACTAGCTTTGTGATACTAATGTCTTAAACTGAATTGATAAAGTTATAACTCTTATATACATGTTCACGGGTCTTCCTCTCCATGCGAAGCCAAATACAATAGATGTTTTGATCGTCCCTTTTCCCAGATTCCTTGCTCAGTCTCGCTTCAATGACTATGGACAAGGTATTATACTTTCACTTCTCTTGTCCTCTCCTCTCTTGCATGTTCAATTAAATCGATTTTCTATAGCCCTCATTTTACCCTGGACAGTTTATGTGAATAAGGAATTCGATTATATCTGATTCCCAGAGTCTTTAGGGCTTAAAGCTCCAATCTTATTGCTATTCTTCTGCTGCATTTCCTGTGTAATTGATGCGCTAAGATTTGCCACATGAACTGTTGAAGCTGCAACTATATTTTGTATTGCCTTTTCCCTTCTTGTGGCCTGTTGAACCATGCCTCTTGCTCCTGGAGCTTTGCCCCTTCATTTTCCATACGGCATAACTCCTTTATCTCTTTCCATACTTTCTCCAAGATTTTGCATCCAAAGAATTAATGTTCTTTGGATTCAGCTTCATTATGACAAAGCGCACAGTTAAGAGGGGCATTCATCAATCTGCTCAATCTAGCTCTCGTGTTAAGTTTGTTTTTGTATTCTAGCCATAGTGTTCCAGCATTTCTTGGATTAACATGCTGATCCCAGTACAAGAGGACCATTTTACTTTGCCAAGGTGTACTCACGGCAAATCCCTACAAGAGGCATTAGTATAGAGCCTCGAATTACTACCATTCCACATTATGAGGTCCTCCTTATAATCTTCAATTCTGGTGCTTAGGATGCTACTAATGATATCATTTTTAGGGAGCTGCTTAATCTGTAGTTTATGTTCCCTTAGGACCTGCCTGATCACTATATTCTCTGGTACTATTCCTTTAATTGGATTGAGCTTTAATACCTCACTGAGTGGACCATCATGCACCCATTTATATACAAAAACAAGGTTGTTCTTCTATCCCCTGGTCTAAATGAGAATCGGTCCCCGACCTTCTAAGTTTGAGCATATTTAGGAAGGTCCAAAAAGTATTGCAGCAGGAATGAATACACCATATGTTTCTCCCGTCTAGATAGTAATCATGCAACCATCTTATCCATAATGCTTCTCTGTCTTTGAATATTCTCCATACCTGTTTGATGATCAGTACTTTATTAGTGATTCATATGAAATTCATTCCTGACCCTCCCTCACTCTTTGGCTGCCTAAATGTGAAGGCTCTTGATCACAGTGTTCATCAGTTGTATTCTACCTGTATAGGAAAGAGTGCGATTTCACCAATTGGTGATCCTTTTTTGCACTTTTTCAATTAATGGCCTGAAATCAGCCTGCGATTGCCTGCTGGAAGTAATTGGGATCCCTAAAGATGTAATTGGAGCTTTCCAATTTGTAATCCTGTAATAGAAGATAGCTAGTTAGCAAGGCCAGAGGCACTAGAGGATAGGACTATCATACTCTCCTCCTTTTTATACATTGGCCTGAGATCCTTTCAAAGGTGTTTAGAGCTGTCATTAGTGCCTTCACTGAGCATGGATCACCCCTTGAGAACAGCATTAGGTCATCAGCAAAAGTAAGATTCGCAATTTTGAGTTTCTTGTATTTGGAATGGAACTTGAAGCTGCTTTCTTATTGTATAAGCTGCTTGATAATTCTGCACAAATCTTCTATAGCCATAGTGAATATATATGGGCATAAAGAGTCCCCTTAACTCCCTCCTCTAGCACTTTTGATGATCTTAGTGGGTTCACCATACACTAGTACACAATAAGAAACTACAGTAATGCATTCATGGATCCAATTGACAAAATTATTGGGGAACCCAAAGGCTTTGAGAGTATTGAGAATGAAGCTCCAATCTAAGGTGACAAATGCTTTATGGAAATTTATTTTAATTGCACAATCCTTCCTGAATTCTTCCTATTGTAGTTTTTGAAGAATTCTTGTGCAAGTAAAAGTTGTCCCCAATTTGCCTTCCACTTATGGAAGCTCGTTGAGAGGGATCTATACACTTGGAAAGCACCAATTTTAGCCCTTTGGAAAGGAGGTTGGAAATAATTTTGTACATGGCATTACATCAAGAAATGGATCTAAAATCCTTAAGGGAGTTAGCGGAGGGTACCTTTGGAATAAGACTTGTGAAAGTCTAATTGATATCTTTTAGGATTTTTGCATGGTTGAAGAATTCAAGGACTGCCTCTATCACCAAGTCTTTGATTAATGTCCATGATTTCTGGAAAAAAATAGGCATTTAGTCCATCTAGACCAGGAGCTTTATGAAGGTGTAATACAAATAAAGCCTTCCCAACCTCTAGGGCAGTGAATAGAGAGCCTAGGAAATCCTTTTCTTGAGGGGAAATTTGCCCCCTTACAATATCTTCCATAAGAGCCAGAGAAGAAGAGATTGACTTCTGTGAAGCAAAGGCTGATGAAAATACCCTATGAGTTTCCTTCTCCTTTTCTTCTTGATTGTTGATGATTGTTTCATCTGCCTTTATATGAGGGAGCTAATTCTGTTCCTGTTATTTCTAGCCAGGACAACTCTGAAATAAAAAATGATGCATCTTTCCCCCTCTTTTAACCATGCCATTCTTGATCTTTGCTTAAGCATTAAGTAATTGACTTGTACTGCCTGATTATAGAACTGCATAGCTCTGGTTTCAAGGGCCTTGAGATTGCTATCTCCTGGGTTTAAGTAGAGCAGATCCTGTACCTGGTTTCTTTAAGGGCTTCCTCTGTACCACTATTCTGCATCCTGTTCAGCTTCTTTATTTCTTCCTTAACCTGTTGCATCTTCCTCTGATAGATGTACATTTTGTGTTCCAAATATTCTCCTTCAAGACCGTTCCTAACTGCTGGTTCAAACTATTACATTCCACCAAATGGCTATTGAATCTAAAAGGATAGTGCTTCTTTTCCTTCCCTGCATTATTGTAATCCAAATAGGCAATGATCTGAAATTAAAGGGTTTTGAAAGCTGACCAAACTATTTGGAAAATTGGATAACCAAAGGGCATTCACAATGGCCCTATTTAGTTTCTTTCGGATCAGCCTACTCCCTTCTTATTTATGTGACCATGTGTAGAAGCAACCATTCATTCTCAGGTCAGTCATTTGAAGTTCATCAAGGCAGTCCCTCAGTTCATCATATGTATATCTTTGACTCACCATTCCTTCAGCCTGTGTAGAATGAAGTATGGAATTAGTCCCCTAGAACTATCCATGGGGAACAGATGTTGTCTCCCATTATCTTCAAGTGATTTCAAAGCACATTTCTTTGAAATGCATGTTTAAAAGCATAGATGACAAGGACATGCATTCCCATCCTCTCCTACATTAAATTGATCCTTAGATAGATATGCTAATCCGAACTGTTAGTATCCAACATATCCATTTTATCTGGGTCAAGTAAGATCATTATCCTCCCATAGCAGTGGTCTTTATAGTTTGGTGATGATCCTCCAGCCTTTCTTCAAAAATAAGGGTTTCTTGTATTTATTCTTCAGTAATTTTGTTTCCAACAAGCCCACAAAATAGGGTTTAATACTTTTATATAATCCAGTATTGCCTTCTACTTAGTGGGACTGTTGAGTCCCCTGATGTTCAAACTAGGAAAGACATTAATTGGAGATTGGGTAAGTTTTTTTAATCCTCCCAGATTTCCTCGTGGAGACTGGCATAAACTCCAAATTCTCCTCATATACCTGCTTGCCATTGTTTAGTGTCTTAGAGCTTCCCTCTACGTAAGTGACATCCCTTTCTGTTGAAGAGTCAACAATTGTGGCTCATTCACAATTGTGTAAATCCCATACCGAAGAACTAAGAACTTGAAGG
>JAOQMM010000009.1:9799962-9814899 GCA_027563515.1 Erythroxylum platyclados | reverse complement strand
GGTTTTATATTTTTCTGTAAAAAGTCAATATTTGGTTCATTATGTCCATATGCCTTACTGAAATCTAAGATAAATAGTACCTCTTCAATATCATGCTTAGTAAATTGATTAGCGAGAAAATATAATTGATCCTAAAAGATGTAGGGAGAAATGAAAAAGGAAAAATATAACAGGCAATTAGAGTAATTGTCAAAACTACCTTAGGAGATCATGAAATATTAATAAGTTAGGTGTTTGATGACTCTTTGATCTATGTAGGTAGTCTTGAAAACATCTAAAATAGAATAAATTATATTAGTATGTCTATAAATCAATATTGCATTATAGAAAAACATGGTATTAAGGTCCTTATTCTAGAATTTTGTCACAATAGTGGATTTTGAGCTATCAAAGTAGAAACTAATTTGGATACTAGATATTTCAAATCTTCTATGGCATATTTGATAGAAATCTACTCATGGAATGGCTATTAAGCCTTTTAAATTCCCCTCGTAAACTTAAAAGCCTCAATTTAACATAGACTTTTAGACCTCCCAAGATAGCCTCTTAAATTAATAACATTTGACAAAGAATTTTAAACTTAAAAAGAGTATGCTTTTTACTAGTTTTACAATTAAGGAAAGCTTCTATAGTTAAGTGATCAGGACACAAAATTTTACCAAAAATTGCCCATGTGAAAGGAAGATCTGTAGCTATAAAGAATTAACCATGACTTTATCTAACTTCTTTTTGGTAAACCATCTAACCTTTTGCTTATTGTTCTAAACAAATTAATAGCCTCTATATCTCAAATCAAAAAATCCTAACTAGTATATGCATATATGGAAATCATCATAGAAGGAAACTTTGTGACTTGAAAAACCATTTGTGTTATGATTGGATCTGTTGCAATTGAAATTCCTCATAATAAGCCATAAAATAGAACATTCAAATTAATCTTAGAGATGTCTTCTTACAACTGCTACCTTAGAGTTGTATTATCAAAAGCACAAATAAAAGTGACATCCATTTTAGCTAAAGCAAAGGAGGAGAAGAATATTTATATAAAAGTTGATTTGAATGCCAAAAGGACTTATTAGGGTTATAGTTAACTATAATATATTGAAGTAAGATGGAAGGTTACTAACTAGGTTTCAATTATTGTCAAAAATTTTGATGCATTAATCACACAATTGGCATTAATGTTCATCTAAAGCATATTAACTATATAGGTTTCTTAAGCTGAGGTGAGAGGAAAGTTGATTTTTTTTCCTTTCTTGCTCAAGCTCAATAAGTATTGAAGCTTAAGTAAGGAGGTCTATTAACATCATCTGTTTGAGTGGTAAAAGCACCAGCTTCTAATCTTGATCCGTTTGGGGAGTTAAAAGAGTTATTTCCAACAAGTTTCTTATGATCTCCATTAGTGAACTATTTCCCAGTAGGTCTTCACACTTTTGTTTGATTAACATTTGTGGGCCTCAATTGGTAGCTTATTATCATATTTACTTGGATAAGGTTACCTTCATCATCAAGGTTGAGAATTTTTAGTGTTTCTAGCCTTCCCTTCTTAAGTTTACTTTAACATAGATTCTTGAATACTCTATTATCTTTAGAGTCCCTATGTTTTCTTCCAAGCATATAGGTCTTCCCAATGTTCTTGAGAGTCCCTTTATAGACCAATACTCCATCTAAACATTAAAAAATTTCACTTAAACAAGAGCATGTTTTTATTTCACTTTTTCCATCTCCAATCACATCTCCCATTCTTGTAAAAATAGGAGTTTTCCCTATTATGGCATAGTTCCGTTTCTAATATCTTTATCAAATTCACATTGATATTAAATTAAAAAAAAACTCATCATCATTATTAGTGTATTTTCTAATCCAAATTGGCCATAGTTTGTCATTGGTTATTTTTATATTAAAGAAAACAATTGATGACTATCAATAAAATACCCAACAAGGTAGAGCACCATTTTGAGGTTCCTCCTCTGAACACCTCGACATGAGAAGATATATAGGTGACCTTTTTTATTAAGGGAAGAATAAACCGAAGAAACTCAAAATGGGAGACATCCCCAGGAATCTTAGACCAAAGATGTTTTAGTGAAGAGGGAGAGGAGACAAAACAAAAAGAGCAACCTAAGACAAGGAAGGTAGGGGAGGATATAGGCAAACTAGTTGAGAAACAACCACTTGATTTATGTGAAGGAGATGAGGAGAATTAAGGAGACAAAAGAGAGAGACTAAAAGAAGAAATAGGCTCATTGGAAAACAATGAGAATAGTGGCATAAAAGCTGCCACTATAAAGAGTCAATGACTGACATAAGTTTATTTTAGTAAAATAAGCTTACCTCTTATATGTGAGGAATCTTGATCCATAATACTTCTTATATTAGTGTCTAATTGAAGGAGAAAATAAAGGAATCCTTCTAATTAACCATAACCTTCTTGAGACCATATTGATTCTATAATTTCTAGTATGCTAATTTGACTAATAAAAACACCATTTTGTTAACGATGAAATATCCAATCATATTATTGTCTCTTTTAGAATCTCCTTCTTGAGGATCTTTGGTGTATAGAAGACTTTTAAAGTTGGTAATGGAAGAATGATTTATGTGAGGATTTTGACAATATAAAGGTGTGCAATTCTTGAATGACCTACTTATGTTTTCCTTTGGCTTGCACGGAAACGAAGGAAACTAAGTGAAGAGAACAAGATTGATAATGGGGAAGTGAGATAAGCAACAATAGGACGAGTTTAGGATTAGGAGAAAAACAAAGTTAATTATAGATTTAGGTCATTGAGCTTTTGATCAAATCATGAGCTATTAGGCTTGCTTTAAAATTGTTTCTATTTTGCTTAAGTGGCAATGCTATATGACTCAAAAATGTTAGTCCAATAAAAGTTAACGATATTATTTAAGGAAAATTAATTTTCAAAAAATATAAGAATTTTCATGAAATATTTAAAATTTAAGAAGTTTTGGTGAAATTTATAATACCATAAAAGTATTAGTATATTTTATTTGTTTTTTGGCCATTGTAAGGTTCTAAAATAAATTAAGCTATGTTACATTGCATGACACATTATAATTCAAAATTTTAAAAAAATAGCATTGAATAAGTTGTTAACCCAATTTAGGATAACTTAATACTTTTAACTTTTGCATAATATCAAAATTTTTAATTTTACTTTAATTTTAATTTTTCAAAATATAACTCATCAATATAAAATTTTTAATTTTAATTTTTTAAAATATAAATCATCAATATAAATTTTTATTTGACAAAATGATGTAATAAACAAAAAAGAACACGAGGTTTCTCTTTTAATTTAATTATTATCTTATTTTTATAAAAACTATTTTAAATTATTAAGTTACATATTAAACCAATAGAAAATTTACCTTAAAAATTTAAAATTTTAACGTTGACCCTAATTTTAAACAAAAAGTTTAAAATTGAACTCTACCGTACTTAAAAGTAGGTTACTTTTTTTAAAAAAATTTGAACACTATTAATAGTGATTTTGATATGATATTATTCAGTTTAGACCTCTTCACCTATTTAGGAATGTTTGACTAGACGATGAGTATATTAGAAACAATTTGGCATCAAGGCAAAATGTATCTGTAAAACTGGTAACTTATAGCATAAGAACATCTGACAAATATCCACGTGCGACTACTTATATGCCCTCCAGGATAGACGACGAGTTCACTGACGTAAGGGGTGATGATTAATGAACATGAGTCGTTTTGGTAGAATGAAAACAAAAACAGATGAATTGTAGGTTGGTTGAACTCTACGCGTTCACATTTCTAATTTTCATGATTTCTAGAATCCTTGGGTGGCTTTTACTATTCTCAGTGCATAAATTTAGTTCCTCAACTTGAATGTCAAGTTTTAGCTATTTCCTGGTACTTACGTTTAGCCTCATGTCATTGGAAACGCGATTGGATTGGAGGCGGATAGTCTTTGGCGAAATTATGTTATTACGTACGATTTGGTGGAACAATATTTTTTTTGCAACCACCATGATTATAAACAATATAGTAGCTGATATAATCATCAGTCTTATTAAATTTATCGGATTTCTCGTCAAACACTCAAAGATGCAGTATTGATTAATTTTAGGTTAGCTCAACCCATTTTTACAAGGCTGTTTTTACCTCTTAAACAAATGAATATTCATCAAATTAATTTAAAACTTGTATTTAATAATTCATTATTTAATTAGTAACAGTCACATCTTGTCCTAATTCAAACTTATACGCCTTTTGTTGTCTGCGGAACTTTCCCTCACGTCACAGCTCGCGTTTATCCAACACGCGGTAGGCTCCTTAAAGTCAACATTCATGTAAAATCAGCAACAATTGTTGTTTACTTTTAAGATGGATCCACATTTGACATCCCCTCATGTAACATAATGTTTAAATTTAATTACAAATTGTAAAGAATGATTATAAACTAAATTATAAAAAATAATGCAAACGTTTATTTTATTCAATTGTTCAAATATTATTGATTTTACTTAGTCAAATTATAGTTAATACTTCCAAGTCTTAGTCTTTAGCAATAAAAAATTATATTTCTAATCTGTAAGAATTATATATTAGGTTGTTGTGATTGTGCCGTAAGTCTTAAGTATTTGTATTTGACGTTTATTTATTTAATACTTCCAAGTCCTAGGCTTTAACCCTTCAATTTCTTTCGTCCACGTTGTTAAAGGTAGTGGATATGATGCTTGGAGCAAAGACCTTCTTCATATCTGAAGATTTGTTGAAGTTGGTCGATAGAGGATACAATGAAACGGAAGTCTTAACTAAAGTTCTCAAAGATCTTTGTAGAAAAGATAGTAAAGCTCTTTCTTCATCCAATACGATCTAGATGACGTTATTTTTCTCACATTGAAACAGTCACCAAGTCAAAGGTAGTATAGGATTTTTTTAAGTGTTATCAAGGAAATACAAAGGTAAAAATTTTCAAGTTAAAAACTTTTTGCTTCGAAATTTCTTTTATGAAAGAAGGTGAATCTCTTTATGTTATTCCATTTTGGTATCAAAGGTTGTTAGTCAAATGTAGAATTATGATATGGATATGTATGAAAAAAAAAGGTGGTTAAAAAGATTTTAAGGAGTTTGCCTAGGAAGTATGATCGCAATTAAAGAAACTAATGATTCAAGAAAATTATATGTTGATGAATTGATAGGATTCTACAATCCTATGAAGACAAATTGAAGCATTTAATGTAAGGATTTGATTGTGATTTGATTATTTTGGAGTAGGAGAGGAGATGAGAGGTGAGTGGAGGTCCAAAAAGTGTATAAAAAAAAAAGCTAGTATTGACCGTAGACATCTATTAGTTAGTAAGCCAATAGATGGAGGTAATTTCTTCTTTGAATATACTCTAATATATATGATGACATCTTATGATAATCAAGCCATAGTGAGAATGTCTTTTATTCAATATTACGATTTTCAAAGGCAGTTATAACGGCAACAAGTAGTCAAGATAATAATGGAATATCAAGCAGTACAAGGGCTGCGAAAATTCTTATTATGGGAAATCAAGCGGCATAGATGGTGGAAGATTTGGTAATCAAAATCCAAATCATAAAAAGGAAGAGAACATTGGTAAACCTCACAAATCTCAACGCTATGACTATAATAAATTTGGCCATGTTGAAAGATTTTTCATGTTCAAAGAAAAGAATTAAAAGCATGCTAAATTTGTTAAACAAGATACAAATGATGAAAGTAAGAGTCCATTTCTTGCTTATTACTTAAAAATAATTTGTTTTCCAATTGTTTTGTTCATGGATTACAAGAACAATAATCATATGATAGCAAATTTGAAAGCCTTTATCAATCTAGATGAATTAGTAAAAGACCATAGTGACAATCGAAGATGGTGTAGTTTATGAAGCATATAGAAAAGATGATGTTACAAATACACAACAAATGCATCAAAATTGTTCTTTATATTCCTCCTTTTAACTCTAGTTTGTTAAGTGTAGGTCAATTTTTAATAGAAGGTTATTCTTTTGTCTTTGAGAATTTGTCTTGTACTTTTTTTTTAATTCAAGCAAGAAGAACCTATTTTTCAAACTATTAATGGCTAAAAATAACATTTTTCCTCTTCATCTTAGTGGTGATAAACAACTTTCAAAGCATCTTTTAAAGACAAGAATTGGCTATGACATCATCAATATTAACATTTAAATTTTAGAAGTTTACGTTATTTTTCTAATCAAAATGTAGTTGATGAAATTTCTCTAAGTTTAAGGAGAGGAATAAATTTATGAAAGTTATAATTTTAGGAAGAAACAATATCAAAAGCTTTTTCTAAAGGAAAGGCTAGAAAGGCATCCAAACTTATTTAACTAGTACATATGGACGTGTGAACCAATGAAAATCCCTTCTCTCAATAATAACACTTACTCTATTTTGTTTATTGATGATTATAGCATGTTCATATTGGTCTATTTTGCTAAGGAAAAATCAGAAGTTATGCGATCTTCAAGAAGTCTAATAGTTATGTTGAAAAGCAAAGCATAAATGCTTTAGTGGTTCTAATGACAAATTGTGGTGGTGAAATGATTTTGATAGTTTCTGCGTTGAATTTGGAATTCTAAGAAAAATAACAGCCAACCACATACTGTAGTAAAATATTGTAATATAGAAAAAAAAAAGCCTTATAGAGATAGCCAAAAGCATGATTGAAGCAAAATGTTTACAAATTTGTTTTTGGGTTCAGACGACAACCTATATACTTAATTGGAGTCCTATAATAGCACTACAACATCAAATACCTTTTGAACCATGATCTGGTATAAACTAAAGATAACATAGTTAAAAGTTTTTTGTTGTATTTGTGGCCTAATCGTGGGCTGTCTCTGGATCTTCTGTAACGATCGTGGCCTGATAAGCCACGATAGGCCACGATCGTAGGCTATTATTTCGGCTCGAATGTCTTTTGAAACTCTTCTATTTTTTGATATTGACTCTGAAGCACTAGCAAACACATTAAAGTATCTCAAAAAAATAATATTTAAGCTTAAAAGTTTCTATTAACTCATAAAATACATAAAAACACAAATAATTAATAAATTAACACAATTATAACCTAAACATATACTAAATGATCGAATTAACGGCAAAACACATATCAAATTATGCTTAAAACATGATGCAATTTATACTTATCAGCTCATATTCCTTATCAAAAAGGCATAATCTTGGTACAACAGTATCAAATGCATATTTGTTAGTTATAATGCAAAACCTAAGGGGTATCACTTTGTATAATCTTTTAGTTAATAAACTTATTGTTGGCCGTGATGTCATGTTTGAGGAGAAGAATGCATAGGATTAGACTAGTGAATAAGACTACTAAACTATTCTTCATGAGTATCATAACTTATCTGACTAATTAAACTAATAATGGAGCTAACAATTCTCTCTTATTACCATTAGCTCAGGTTAACTCATCAACTTCATTAACTTCAAATGTTTCTATAAATCTACACATTCAACTCGATTATACTTCTCAAGCTCTTCATTAACTTCTTAAAAAAAAAGGCACTCTTTGAAGAATATTTAAGAAGAAACCAAACATTAATTCAAGAGTGACGTTTTTGTGAAGATGTTATCCAAAACAAGATATATATGTGAAGAAATAACAAGTCGTTAAGAAGAATGACTCATGATTTATCATTACAATTACATTTTTTAACATCTTCTGGATAAAAATACTTGATTAAAATCTTTTGTTTTTATATTTTATTATGTTGATAAGTGATTTCTTAAATAAATTTCTAACACATATGTATTATATAATAATTTGTTGATAATTTTTAATTTCACTTTAATCTAAGTAAAAAATGAGCCAATCCTTGTGCAGTTGATGCTCGTCACTTTTACGGCTGTGGCAGTTAATTATTTTGTTTAGAACTGACCGACGTTGATTATTTTTGTTTTAGAACCGACTGATGTCGAAATATCTTTGTTTAATCTTATTCTTAATGAAGCGTGTTCTTCCTAGTCCATGGAAGATCCTTGCCACATTTCTCTTTTAGTCAGTCAACATATTTTAAGTATAAATATAGACCCTCGCGCTTGCCCAATAGCCATTCTCAAACAACATATCTGAATATCTGATCAGTAAATAGGAACTCATCATCAACTACTACGCTAAAAGCATCATCAACAAGTTGTCAACATGTTGGTTGAGCTTCTGGTTTCTTCTTCTGTCCTAGTCCTTTCCCTGTTCTTCATTTTTTCCGTTCTCAAGAAACGCAAACCCGACCAAGAAGAATCTACTCAACGTCCTAAATCGTATCCTCTTATCGGTTCATTCTTCTCTTTTCGGGCAAACAAAGACCGTCGTGTTCAGTGGTCATCAGACATACTCCTCAACTCACCCTCTGCAACGTACGTCTTTAACGCCGGTCTTGGTCGTCACCGGATTTTAACCGGCAACCCTGCGAATGTCCAACATATTCTCAAGACTAATTTCCACTTGTACGAGAAAGGAGATGAGTTTCGACGGACACTTTACGATTTCCTTGGCAACGGTATTTTCAACATTGATGGTGACACCTGGAAATTTCAGAGACAAGTTTCGAGTCACGAATTTAACACCAAGTCTCTCCGAAAATTTGTCGAGACTGTAGTTGACACAGAGCTCTCCGAACGCCTCATCCCAATTCTCTCTAGTGCTGCTGCCAACAAACAAGTGCTTGATTTTCAAGATATTCTTCAAAGGTTCGCTTTTGATAACATCTGCAAAATCGCTTTTGGGTATGATCCTGCTTATTTGCTGCCATCCTTACCACAAGCAGAGTTCGCAGAGGCTTTTGATGAAGGCGTCAAGCTAAGTAGTGACAGGTTCACTGCCTTTTTCCCTATATTTTGGAAAATTAAGAGGCTCCTGGGTATTGGATCGGAAAAGCAACTCAAGCAAGCTGCGGCTAAAGTCCGAGACTTTGCCACAAACATCGTGAAAGAGAAGAAGGAAGAGCTGAGAAACAAATCATCCCTCGAATCTGTTGACCTCTTATCAAGATTCCTAAGCTCCGGTCACAAAGACGAGAAATTTGTCACTGATATTGTAATCAGCTTTATATTAGCCGGTCGCGACACAACATCTGCTGCTTTGACCTGGTTCTTTTGGTTGCTTTCCAAAACACCAGAGGTGGAGACAGAAATTCTGAAAGAAATACGGGACAAATCAGATATGCCAATTTTCGAAGAAGTAAAAGACATGATTTATACACATGCTTCACTATGTGAAAGCATGAGACTTTACCCTCCGGTGCCAACGGACTCGAAAGTGGCGACCGGCGACGATGTGTTGCCGGACGGAACTCTGGTGAAGAAAGGCATGAGAGTGACGTATCACCCTTATGCGATGGGTAGATTAGAGGCGATTTGGGGTCAGGATTGGGCTGAATTTAAGCCGGAGAGGTGGCTCCAAAGAGACTCGGCGACACAGAAACTGAGCTTTGTGGGAAGAGATGCTTTCACTTACCCAGTGTTTCAAGCCGGGCCGAGGATTTGTTTAGGGAAGGAAATGGCTTTCTTACAAATGAAGAGGGTGGTTGCCGGTGTTTTGAGTAAGTTCAAGGTGGTCCCGGCGGCGCATGATGAACCGGTGCTCCTTGGTACCTAAAATGCAACACATTTTTATTTTTCTTTTTGTAGATTTTCGTGGTATGATTCTGGTGATCACCTTGATTTGCTTTCTAGGTTACAGTTTCATCTTTTATTCAATCATCCGTTTACATATGTTACTTTTAATTGACTTACCATTTTTCATGCCACATTTTTATCTTTAAATGATGTTGTATTGCTAATATGTCAAGAAAATTTCAACTTGACACAAGTTTGACAGCTTTCATATGGATCTTGATGTTATGTTTTCAATTGAGAGTTATTTTATATGACTATTCAGTTACATTTTAAATTTGATAGATATGGAAACAGAAGAAGTCGGAATAAGAGCGTTTCTCGAAGCCCTAGCAGTTGTCGTGGTCATTGCTGGGATCACAGCCGAAACCAAAGTCCAATTCATAGTCCTAGCCCAAGAGATAAACGGCGTTCTGTAAGTGATGATCAGCAAGCGCCTGTTAAAGAAAAGTTTAGTTCTGGATCAAGTTTATCTCCTGATGCCGTGCCTCCAAAACCTCGAGGACAAACTGTAAGCAGATCTAGAGCAAGTTCAGCGTCTGTACATGGGGGCTTGGTTTCTTATGGAGATGCCAGTCCTGATATTGGAAGAAATTGAGCCTTTGGGCTGATCCAAGTAATAGAGTTGGTACATCTGCCCTATGTGTTGAAGCTATTAAGAGGCATATGTCTAGCTAACGCTTTGTGTCCAACTGTTTCAAGCTTCGTTATGCTTTTACCTGCTCTCGTCGTATGTGACAATTTGGCTGGTAAAGGAAACCAGACAACTTTTTTACCTATCATTTCTTGGTCACTATTACAGCAGCGGAAATAACAGTTGGTGCGGTTCGTGCCTGTTTGTTATTCATCCACTCATCTGGAGTCATTGTGCCTACGTTTTTAGTGATGAAGGCCGCAAAATAGATCGTGGAGATGGAGTCTCATCACGGGTGAGCTGTGAGCATGAGTAGGATATAATTGATTTCAACACAAACCATATCATAAGCCCATTGCGTACACGATTTTATGTTTTGAACCTATGGAAAAGCCTACCCAGAATGATTCTTCAATCATGTCAAATGCATTGTGAGGATCTCTCTCGTTTTTATTGTGGATCTGAATCTCTCATTTTCTCTGATAGATAATGCAAAATTGTGCTGCTACCTCAAGCTGGGGAGCAACACAACGATTTTGAGCGGCTGCTGTTGTCAGGATAAATAAATGCATTTGGCAGTTACAGACAGCTTAGGTGTAAGATGAAAAGCAGTTTATTTAACTGGACAAAGTTTGAGAAAACTACATCAACATCCCACACCTACCACACAACCAGGAGGACCACGTCAAAGTATGGAAACTAGAAAACTTATAAGAAGCCGCCTCCTTCTGTCCTAAATTGGCCTGCCTTTAGGTACAATTTGATCTTTGAGCCACATATAGATAGGAACCAACACGTAGTAAGTAGCTGCCATGGCGCCCAGAATGAAGCGCAGAAGGAAGACAAATGGTTTCACAGGCTTTGAGACGTCCTCTTCCTTTGGACCAAGCTGCACAGAGATCAGAACACGAAATTTCCAATTTCAATGAACTAAGACTGGAAATTACTGTGCAATTGTAGAGAAGTATGGATGATGCATCAAAATATGTAAGCAAAGTTGGAAACAATATGACCCCTTCAAGGTTATGTTCTTCAAATGAAGCCTCGATTATTGCAAAAGCATCCATTTTCAAGGGTGCAAGTAAAAGGTAAGTGAATACCCTTGCTTTGCAACTGCTTTCTTGCTAGATGCAAAGATCTACCGTCATCATCACACCAGACCACACCAAAACTTAATCCAAAGCCTACAGTATCAATATGTGTTTGATGGTTAAGGTTTTTATGGTGGCCAAGAAAACCAAAATGCTGTGGAAACTGAACTCAAAGTGCATTTGACCCTGCTCACCGCACCGAATTCTTTCCTCGAAAGTGACAAATTTAACGTTTTTGACAAATTTTTATTATTTCTCTTTCAAATTGTAGATCAGAAGATTCCATAATCCAACTCTTAATGGTATGGTTCAGGATACAGATCAAGTAAGGCAAAGGTGACACCTTTGCTGCTTGTGCATATTCTTACATCAGACAAGAGTTTCTTATTTGCAAGAACCTTGTTGTTCCTAGTCAAACTTATAGCTATCATAAATAAGCCCAAGTCTATTTGAAGTAAAATCAGTACAATTTCATTCCTGATCACTAGAGTTTATGAACTCAATTGTTTTGCTTAAGGTTTTCCTATACAGACAGGTTTTATCAAGTAATTTCAAGTCTGTCAATACAAAACGGAGAATATGCATAAGAGTGTGATATTTCACCACCTGAGTTATGTTTAGCCACCAATGAAAATCCCATACACTAAACACACTGTCAAAAATAGGTCTTCAATGACATGCTTGCAGCCAAAGATTCTACTAATTCAAATCAGAAACACTATGCCATGAATAACTCAAGAACCTGTACCTGCAAGGGAGAATCTCCAGACGCAGGTTTAACACCTGTTACAGAACATCCCATGATGAGCCCATGCCGGCGAACACCACGATACCACTTCGGTCCAATTCTCTTCAGTTGAACATCCTTAAACCCAGCTTTCTGGAACCATTCAATGTACTCTTCTTCTTTTGGGAAGAGCATCCAAACATCCGCAAAGAAGCGAGACAACCAAAATGTTGGGTACACTGGGCCAATTACGCATGCTTTTCCTCCTAGTTTCAAGACCCTGTATGCTTCCTTGATACCACGTTGTGGATCTGGCCAGTACTCAATACTGAGGAGTCAAACAATTATAATATATGAGGAAAATTGTGTATGCCATACTTGATTATGGCATAAAATTTACTTTTCTCGAGAGTCAGAAGCACCTAAAACTGGCTCCTTATAAACACTTCTCTCAGTAGTTAACTAACGAAACTAATGTAATCATGGCATATTTTCAGTGTACATATAGTAAAACATATCAATATGATAGCCGGATGACGAGGTGCTAAAAACAGAAGCCACATTCATCTAAATTCTAGATACGGAGATATGGCCTGAAAATTTGCTCCAGGTGAAGCTTAAAACATAAAAAACTGGAGTCTTATCACCAAATTGGACATATGACCCATTAAGTTGACTGGCATAACCAACCTTCAACCCAGCTGCAGCAACCACAATTCAACAACAAAGGTCCTTTTCTACTAAAGTGAATCGTGAAACAAATGAGAATTGAGAAACGTACCTTCCAGCAGAAATATATCTATCAGCATAATCAGTACGAAATGGTAGATCCTCTGCATCACCCTCAATAAACTTGCATTCCTTCAAGGGCTCCTTCTCCTTGGCCTTTGCAAGCTGATGTGGGGACTGATCAAGAATGGTAACATTTTTTGCATCTACATGCTTGACTATACCCAAAGTGGTGAAACCAGTCCCACCACCCACATCCACCACTAACATGTTCCTGTCATAGAGATCAGCAGGCTCAAGTGCCTCATCCCTCATGTCCTCAGTCCAGTGGCCAGGGTTGATTATATGGTCATACACAATAGAGAGGAATCTGTAGAACCAAAAAGCCTCTTTCTTGTGCTGGATAAACCTGGGTTGTGAAGCTGGCCTAGAGGCAGATAAACTGCATTTGGGTGTCACTATATTGGTCTTGGCAAGTCTAGTACAAGAGATTAAGCTCACTCGAGGCAATTGCTTTCCACTAAAACCTGACCCGCAAAACCCTAATCCTTTTGGAGAGATTCCCCTAGTGAAAGTGAGGTGTTCAGCTCCATTGAGCAGAGAGGAGGCCATGATTAGATCAAACAAAGAAAGAAAACCCAGAAACACAGTGAGGCAGGCAAAGTTGTGAACTTTCGAAGAGTCCACTTGGAAAACTCAAAGGAGTTTATCTTGTGGTGGTTCGTTGCTCATTCAATTTTTGTCATATGCAAGTTGATGAAGCGTACACAGCTAAAAGGCTGTAATTGCTCAGTTATCCGTCTCTTAATGTAGAGTCGCAAGCAGAGTACTAGACCACCTTACCATTATGAATTGAAACTTGGATGAGGCTGACGTTTGTCTGATTGGCGAATCCAGAGCCACTGGTTTCTGGTGTGGAAGTACAGGGTGAAGAACACTTTCTCTTAAAATTTTGTATGTTATGTTATCGGCAAGGTCAAATTAAATTAAATTTTTTTTCAAAAAAAAAAAAGGTCAAATTAAAATTTTAATTTTTAATCAAAATATAAATAACATTATTTCTTAATTTTTTGTATTTTTTGTAAGTGATATGTTATATGTATATTGTATGTGGTAAAGACTCAAAAAAGTTAAAAAAAAAATTATAGATCTTGTTTAAGAAAGTGTAAACGCAACGATTCTAAAATCTTGGGTTGTCTCTTAATAACAAAAAGATTAAAGAGAAATGAAGTATCATATGGAGGACAGAACTAGTCGTAGTTCATTACTGATGAGTGGGATGTTATTGTCGATACATCCGCTAACCTTGTCAATAGAGACTAATGGTGTTGATTTTGCTTTACCAAAAGGGTTCACAGTCATGGATATCATGAGAAGGAACCTATTTGGTAATGGCCATGCCTTAGTTCCTGCCATGAGGTAAACATATTCTTCTTCTCCTTTTCCTCTCATATTTCTTTGTGTTTTACTTATATCGAGTACTTGTTAATCAATTATATATTTCATTGATGGTAATTGGCAAATGATCTTGTTGTAGTTGATGATATATTTTTAATGTGGTCAAGTGTTATTAAATCACTGTTACTCTATTTTCCTATTTTTCTATTTTCAGGAGGAAGTAAATATATTCTTCTCCTTTTTTGTCTCACTAATCTCTTTGTGCTTTACGTATATCAAGTACTTGTTAGTCAAATATATGTTGCATTGATGGCAAATGATCTACTAGCAGTGCATATAGTTATATATATCCTACATATCTCTTGCATATTTTGTTGTATATAGTATATTTGAATAGCTCGTTCTTTCCCTATCCATAGCACAATCTTAGGCTAAGATTTCCTTTAATCGTTATAACAGGCTGTATATATTTGAGTTTTATAAATAAGAAAAACATAGCAATCTTTCCCATTGTAGTATGGTATTAGAGTAGAGATTCGTCATTTCTGCAGTGGCAATCTTGAGTCTCTCTACTTCAGTGTTTCATTTAGAGCATCATTGAGAGTGTTTCATTGAGAGAGTCACGTAACTGAGCTTACTATTCTATAGCTCGTAACCAAAGCTTAAGTTCAGTGTTTTC
>JAOQMM010000009.1:9787479-9799862 GCA_027563515.1 Erythroxylum platyclados | reverse complement strand
GCTTATCATTCAAAAAGCTCCTCCCATGTAGCTTTTCAGAAATCAGCTTATTGAGGTTAAATAAGCCAACCAAACAGTCATTCACCAAACACTTCAATTAGCTTTTTAAGATGGTCAATCAGCTAATTTATATCAAACAGCTAAAAAACAGCTGATAAGCTGTTTACCAAACACAGCCTTTATCTTTGTTATGTTCATTATCATGTTTATAAGCCTTTATTCCGGTTAATTATATTGGATCCAGTCATAACTCATTTTAACTAAATATTTTTTATCATAAATTATTTGATGATAAATAATAATAATTCAATTAATATAAATTATAATAACTATAAAAATTACTAAAATAATAATTCCAAATTTTAATCTTTTTGCAAACTCATAGAATCGACAACACAGAGAGAAACCACGATCCAACATCGGGAAATCAGTACGTTAATGAACTAAGCAGTATAATTTCTTACTTAATAGCCTTTTTCGGCTGCTGAGGATTAGAAGAAATGAGAATACGTAATCACTAATCCAACAATCCTTTGGTCAGATCTAAATTTATTGGATTATTTTCGAATTGAGTTATTGAGTTGATTGATTCTTAAAACGGTGTTTGAATTTAAATAATAATTCAAACTTTTATTCTAACAATCTTAATATACAGACTAAAATGATATTATTTTAATCTAAATTTATTGAATTATTTTTTAATTAATCGGTTATTGAGTTGATTGATTCTTAAAACGGTGTTCGAATTTAAATACTAATTCAAACTTTTATTCTAACGATCTTAATATATAGACTAAAATGATATTATTTTAATTTAATTTGTTAAAATAATATTATTAGTTTTTAAATTTAAGAACGTTAAGTTATTATATTAATAATAAAATTAAAATAATGTTAACAAATTCACACCTTGAACTAAGTGAATAAGACAATTATAAGCCTCAGTAATCTCTATACACTACTAATAAACATTCTTGCAATCAATTAAAGTTTTTATGTATTTTTTAAAAAATTATTTGATCAATTATACTTTATAATCAATGTGAAAACTTTTGTTGCAAAATTTTAAAAATCATCATTTTGTGATCCTTATAAAGATCCATATTATTTAAAATATTATTATACTTCTTAAATTATTTGTTAATATAAAAATGTATTTTTATACAATATTAATTAATTGAATGATAAGAAGATAAGATGGAAATCTCAAGAGATGACAAATAATCCTCTACAGATAAAGATAGAATCTATTTTTTTTTTTTTGAAAAACTTAAGATGTAATTATGTTAACTTTAGCTTATATAAATAAGCCCTAAGGTAGTAATAATAGAGGTATCAAGCAATCTATGGGGTATCAAGCAATTGTATCTCTTCCTTATAATATCTTCTACTATGAAATAAAATTTCTTCTTTCTACAAATACAATTTACAACTATACTCTTCTCCTAAAATCTTTAGTATATGCTTTAAGGTAGGAAGTGAATTAAGGTTGTGCTGGACTTTGCAGAAGGAAGCATCAAAGGTAGTTACTTTACTCTAAGGTTGGAGCTTAAACGCTTGATAAAAGATTCGACGAAAACTTGGTAAAGCTACATCAAAACATTAAAGATATAGGTATGAAAGCGTAATAGACCCTTCAATTTAGAAATGTAAAATTGTTATACATATAATTATATCATGATTTCTTATTTTCTGGAAAAAATGTATATATGGATTATCTAGAATAGATTTAGATTTTGTAGAATCGATAAATGAAATAATTACATCTCTTTTCGAAGAAGTTATTAATATTAAAACAAATAGTGATAACATAGAGGATGAAGATTTGTTTCTAATGTTTTTAATCTTTGATATTATGAGAAGTTTAGATATGCTAAAATCTTTGATTTCTCCTCATGATTAACATATCTTTGTTTGATATTTTGTTACGAAAATTTGATTGTGTTATGTTTTGTTGCAAAAATTTTATGTTGGGTATAAAAATGGTATCAGAGCCCGGGACAAAATAGGATGGTTATATATTAGATTTATACAAACAATAATTAGATCTACTTTTAGAGAAGGAATTGATAGTCCTATAAATTTAGCAATATTAGATGACCGAATTCATAATAAAAAAGAGGTCTGCATAAGAATTTTAAGAAACAATCTTTGATATCAAAAACTTTTCTTTAATATCTATCCTAAGATGTTTTATAATATACAAGATAAAGATTTTGATAGAACACTTTCTTTAATCCAAGACTTTAAAAGAAAAGATTCGATTAAAGATGAAAATAGACCATATTATATTACATACTTGACATCTTATGCCTTATCAGATACTGATCATACGAAATGTTTTACAGACAAAGATATTATTGATTTTCAAAATTATTTTCTGAATTTAAAAGAATATATCCTCCTTATGTAGACAATGTAGAAGACTTTGAAGATGATTTTTCATTAGATTTACGAAAAAAACCTTACTAACTTCTAACAATAAATTATTACCTAGATTATCTTATTCAGAAGCTGATGTTTCAAGTAGTAACCGATATACTAACTCTTTAATAAGAGCAAATAGAAAGATAAGTTCTAATTATAAAATTAAAGGAGAATACTTTGATGGTACAAATTATTTTCCCTGTAATATCTTAATCGATACTAGAGCTAGTGGAAGTTACATTAATCATTATCTAATACATAATTTGATAAGTTTCCAACTAAATGAACCTTATTAGTATATAAATTTCAATAGTGAAATACATCAAATAGATACTGCCATAGAAACCACTATTAAAATAAGAGATAATAAAATACTTATAAGATTATTAGTTGAAAATAAAGGATTCAATTTAGAAATAATGATAGGCACTTGTTTTCTTGAACAAGTTCAACCTTATAAAATAACTCAATATGGAATACAACTATCCTATAGCCATAATATAATATATATTCATAGATAATAACTAGTTCTATTAGAATTTATGTTCCAATCGGAATAACTTATAAAGATTATATAGTTGAATATTTTGTTGCTTATATAGACATTGGAGCAGGTTCTTGTTTATGTAAAGCAAGTTCTTTTCCTTTGTAATATCACGAAACCTTAAAAAACACAATAGGATTAGATATTTCTAATAATAAGATACATTTATCCAAAGGTATTCATCAACCCCGAATCCTATTAGGATCATTCTTAATAAAATGTCCACCCTTTTATTTTTATGACACTGAAACTGATATTATTGAGATAGTATTTGATACTATTAAATAAAAAATTCATTTCAAAACGCCTTGTGGTCATTAGATCATAGTTAATCGAATAAAAAATGCCTATGCTCGATCCACCCCAATCCCCTTTAAACTTTGCGAGGTGTAAGATATAAAGAAAAACTGATCTTTCTAAAAGGAAAACCTTTATTAAAAATAGAAAATATTATAAAAAATAAAGTATCATAGATAAAAACCATCAAAGATGTATTATAATTAGTAAAACAAAAAATAAAGAAAAATTACTCTGATAACCAATTACGATTTTGGGATAAAACAGAGAAGAAATAGACTTAGAAATGATAGATAAACGAAAGATTATTAGAGTTATTACTATGAGATATAATTTAGAAGATCAAGAAGAATTTAAAAAACAATGTCTTGAACTAGAAAATCTAAAGATCATTAGACCTAATAAATCCTCTCATTCTTCTCCAGCTTTTATGCATGCAGAGCTAATTAGAAATAAAGCTAGAATGGTAGTAAATTATAAAAAATTAAATAATAATACAGTATTTGAAGGGTACTTCTTACCCTATAAAGAAACATTAATAAACTTGACAAGAGGAAAACAAATTTTCTCTAAATTTGATTGCAAGAGTAGATTTTGGAAGATAAAAATGAATAAAGATAGCATTCCATATACTACTCTCTCTACTCCATAAGGTCATTATGAATGGTTAGTCATGCCTTTTAGTTTAAAAAATGCCCCATAAATATTTCAAAGAAAAATGGATAATATCTTCAAGTATCATACTTTCATTCATTTTTATGTGGATGATATTTTAATAGCTAGTAATAATATTGCTCAACATATTATACATCTTCATAAATTTGCAGATTTATATGAACAATATGGTTTAGCTCTTTCTGAGAAAAAAACTAAGATATGTGAGACTGAAATAGAATTTCTTAGCATGGAAATAGATGATAGGGGAGTTAAACTTCAACCTTATATGCTCAAAATTTTTTCGCAATTTTCTTGATAAGTTACAAGATAAAAAATAAGTTCAAAATTTTTTTTAGGAGTATTAAACTACGCTTATGATTTTATTCAAAACCTAGAAAAAAAAAGAAAAACCTTTCAAATGTTTTTAAAGAAGAATCAAAGATTTGGATTTTCACCTTACTAGGGATGATATATATCTTGGTTATCATGTTTATCGAATGGTTATTATTACCTTTTGATGTATATTTCATAGACAAAGTTTTGATCTTATAAATCGAAAGATCTTTTTTTTTCTACGTAATTAAAACAACAAGATAACAAGAACATCTCAGTAAAAATCCCACTCAAATGTTTTCTTTACATAATTCTAACAAGAAAATCCAAAATATCTTTTAAAGCTAGTATATAGAAGCAGGGATCCATAGTTTTTGTAATATGAACAAACCAAATGTTAGTTAGAAAGCAACTTAGTTTATAATAAATAGAAATGTTAATTACAAAAAATATTACATTTTATTAACACTGTAAGTTTTAGACAAAAAAATCACCAATTATAAAAATTAACATTATAACACGATAGACACATACTAGCTTTCGTGCAAATACTATACACATATTAAAGATACATTATACCACGTGTTTAATTTAATTTAAAGTAATAATTTCATATCAAATGTACTAACAAATGTTATTTAATGGTTTTTATATGGCAACAATTAAATTTTAAATCTCAACGCTTATTACAGAATACAACTTGAACCTTAACGTTTGGAAGCATTTCAATTAAATTTTAATGTTTTCAAAATGTTCAAAACATACCTTAAGTAGATGAAAAATTTAACTGAATTAACTTCTTGTTAATTAATGATATGTCAATACTGACATGACATTATTTTTTTTTTCTAAATAGAAAGTTAACCTACAGTCACATGATTAAGTGGGACCCACTAACATAAATGTATAAAAATAAGGTCCTTTGGCACGTGGCAGTAGAGCCCACCTTTTGATTACTTAAAAAATCCAATTACATTAATTTTATTAATCATTATTTGGGTTAATTAAAATATTTAAATAGTTAATTAGTAAATTAATTATTATTAATCATAATTAAGAAAATTTTCAAAATAAAATATGTAATCTCAAATAATAAAATATAAAAGGCCAAAAATGCATTTTAAACCTTGATGTTTACAATAGAATACAACTTGAATTCTACCGTTTTGAACCACTCAAATTAAACCTTAAAATTTTCAAAATATTCAAAACAGACCCTAAATGGATGAAAACTTTAACAGGATTAACTCTCTATTAGTTAAATGTCATGTCAATATTAATATGACATTATTTTTATATTTTAAAATAGAAAGTGGGTTCCACTACCATAAAATTAGCTTCTTTTAAATTAATTAGAAAGTAGAGTCCACTGCCATTTGGCAGTGGAGGTACATTATTATACATTTCATATAGTGAGTCTCACTTGTCACGTGATAGTAGGGTCTACTATTATATATTTCAAGTAGTGGATCCTAATTGCCACGTGGCAATAGGACCCACTATTATATATTTTAGGCTGCAAGTTCCACGTGATATATAACTGATGAGGAGTTGACCCTATTAAATTTTTCATATGCTTAAGGTCTGTTTTGAATGTTTTGAAAACATTAAGGTTCAATTTAAACACTTCAAAACGTTAGGGTATGTTCTGTTTTCTGATGTAAACGTTGAGGTTCAAAATGCACTTTTAACCAAATATAAAAGTTCATTTTTTCCTGGTCTCACTGCTTGTCTTTATCCAAATACTCAATCTTTCTCCTCTTTGTCAGAGAATTCTCATTTCCAACGATGGGACGAAGGTTTAGCCAATGGTTTTCATTCAGATTTTCTATATTTTTATCTTTCTCTGTTTGTTTTTATGCAATACCTCTGTAATGGATGCCATCCATTCAACCACCAAAAGATCACACACCAAATGAAATAACGCCAACATTATTAACAACTTGTAGCAGATGTGTGTGTGTGTGTGTGTATCCAAATACTCAATCTTTCTCCTATTTGCCAGAGAATTCTCATTTTCGACGATGGGACAGAGGTTTAGCCAACAGTTTTCATTCAGATTTTTTGTATTTTTATCTTTCTTTGTTTGTTTTTATACAATACCGGATATTCAATCTTTCTCCTATTTGTTAGAGAATTCTCATTTTTTACGATGGGACAGAGGTTTAACCTACAATTTTCATTTAGATTTTCTCTATTTTTTATCTTTGTTTGTTTGTTTTTATGCAATACCTCTGTAATGTATACACACACACACACACACACACACACACATATGCTAAAAGTTGTTAATAAGGTTGGTGTTATTTCATTTGGCTTGTGATCTTTTGGTGGTTGAATGGATGGCATCCATTACGGAGGTGTTGCTTAAAGTGAATGGGAATTTTAGCTCCAATGGTGGCAAAGGAAACTTCAACAACCATCACCACTATAAGAGCTGTTATATTCATGAGGTGGGAAATGATTTCAAGGATGATGATGCATGGGACCATAAAACTTATTCAGATAGGTGCTAAGAGAACCAAGAATGTGTTGATATTTATAAGTGACACTGATGGTGGTCATCGTGCCTTTACTAAAGCCATTCGTGATGCTTTCAAGCTCGAGTTTGGTGATAACTATAAGGTGCATATAAACAATGGCTGTTAGGGATTATGGATTTGGACGAAGAGGAAGCTGTGAGATTATGAAACGATGATGTTTCATATCTTATTATGTTAATTATGATTAAAAATAAATAATTAACTAATTAAGTATTTAAATATTTTAGTTAAACTCAAATAAGGATTAATAAAAATTAATGTAATTATTTTTTTTAATTTATTAGAAAGTAGGTTCCACTGTCATATGACTATGCCTCACTTTTACAAATTTAAGTTAGTGAGTCCCATTTGGTCATGTGACATTAGTAGTTCAGTAGCTATATGTGGGCTGGGCTGGTAGAAATCATTATGAAACTTCATGCTCATAAATTCTATATAGGTTGAATCTATTTGGTTTTTGTGGGTTGAGAGCATGATCCCATACTTCTTTGTAAGATCCAAAATGTAATAGGGCTTGATGCTTTTGCTGAGTCTGAGAGTAAAGTAGGATATCACTAATGTAAATTAAAGCACTTGATAGGATACCGTCATAGATCCTTCTCATGGCTCTTTGAAACAATGATGGGGCAAATTTTAACCTAAATGACATGACTGTCCACTAATACTGGGCATTAGGAATTTAGAATGCTATTTTATGTCGATCTACTAACTTCAAAAAGTTCAAGAAGAGCACAAAAGAATTGAGTCATATATGGTTAAAGAACAATCCAGAGCCATATATGAATCATACCCTCGACATTTCCAGTTGTAGGACCTGCTTATAACACCCTATCCAATCTTGACACTACTGATTACAGAAAAGTCTTCAAAATGTCCTATTCATTGTTCAGACAAACTCTTGCAAAACCATTAAAACCTTCCAAGCCAAACCCGCCAATAAAAGACATTATGTCAACTTCTAAACTTTTACAAATCAATACACCACCACTTTCTCTGCCAAAAGAAATACCTTCCCTATACCCAACAAAAGAACCCATGCCTGACCAAGAATTCATAGCTACCCTTCAAATAGTTATAGATAGCTCTGACAATCACATTAATAGTCAAAACTTTGATTCTTTTACAAAAAAGTTATAAAGCTTATAACAATTTGAGGATCTCACTCAAATATCTCAAATGATGATAGGTGTTCCACACTCTTCTCAACCACACACAAAAGTTGAGCATGAGGTTGACGATACTGAGTCAATGATTGAACCAATTAGATCACAAGTAACTCCTATCTACAAATCTACTTTAGGTCCATAATTCACTTTTGATGATATCCCAGTAACAAAATGGAGAGATCGACTGAATGAATTCAGTGCTTGGATAGATCTTCAAATCAGAAGGCCAGACATGTCTTTAAAGAAATCTTAATAGAATTTGTCTCCAGAATGATGGAACTTTAAGGGAGTGGCTTTAAAGCCTTGCTGAATATAGGCGCATGCAAGTCTTACAATTATCATAAGCCAGTTTCTTGTTAGGAATGGTCCATAAAGAATTTATTAGAGATTTCCAACTCATTGATCGACAAAGCAGACATGAGTACTTTGAAATGAAGTACCGCTTTATAAATAGAAAAGATTTATAAAAGCATTTTCAATGAATGTCTGAAAAATATTATATGCTTAACGGATTCAATGATGTCAATCTATGATACACATTCATTGCTTCCCTTCCTGATGAGTTGTAGCCTAAATTATAAAGAATAGGTAATTCTCTTTACAGAGATATGTTTGAAATCTCTCTCAGAGAAATCTACCAATTAACTTTGGTGATGCTGGACAAATTTTGTGAACAATATAAGTTCTTCAAAGTTATGCTAAAGGTGGACCTCAACTCAAACAAACATGCAAGAAGCCTTACTTAAAGATTAAATGCAAAAAGATGGAGAAATGTGCATGTAACACAAAGAAGGAGAAACATTTCAGAAGAAAACCATTAAGAGTTCACCCTTTAAACAGAAGGAAGAAAAAGAGAAGAAGATTCTTTAAGCGGCGTGCTTTTGACACTAGCAAGCCGAATCGATGTTACTTTTGTGGACAAATAGGTCATTATGTGAAAAGGTGCTTAAAAATTCCAAAAAGGATATGAAGATTCTACAGTCCATGGAAGATATGACGCCAATAAGAGATGACGAGGACATCAAATCTCTTTTTGAAGAACAATCTAAAGACATGGGCGTCAAATCTCTTTTTGAAGAACAATCTAAGGAAAATGCAGAGACACTATTTGCACTACTTGACTATGAATCTACTGATGATGAAGTCTTTTGTCTTGAAGAAGAAGATGACGAACCAATATACATGATAAAACAGTCTTGCTTTAAGCTAGAACCCAGGAAGCCAGTAGTAACATGACCGTACGTGAAGCTCCAGTTGCTTCTAAAGAAGTATCATAGATGAATTCCAGTTATTGGTTAGATGGATATAGGCTCTTATAGAAGTATAATGAAACCATATATTCTTCCAACAAAAGAATGACAACCATATGAAGAATACTTTACTACAGCTGACGACATATCCTTCAAGATAAACCTTATCACGAAAAGAAGGATTGGGATAAAGTTCTTTCCAAGTTGTATCGTTTGGAAAAAAAACTATTAGGAAGCAATCTTCCTGATCCTGACATACTTATGGGATGGAATTCTATTGTCAAGCAGAAAAGATACACATCATGCCAAAAGGGATTCGTTACAAACAAGATTTTCATAGGTACATTAAAGACCAAAAAATCTTTGAGCTACAAGATGTTCTTACTGGATATGAAGATATCAGAGATCAACTCTTATAAAATAGTGTCTAGAAAGCGAGATCAACTCTTACAATAGTGTCCAGTAAGCCAAGACTAATTCAATCATCCACATCCATTATGGCAGAATTTAGAATTTTATGTCTGGTTACTATTTAAGAAGAATGAGGACATTAATCTAACAAAGGCCATTTATCTGGGAATGAATCCAGATGACTTGAAGATGGCATAAGAAGAATGTGCTATATTTCTAAAACAAGAACTGATTGAGCCAACCAAATCAGATTGGACATGTCAAGCTTTTTATGTGGAAAAAGAGTAGAAAAGAATAGAGGAAAAAAGAGGTTAGTTATTTATTATAAGCCTCTAAATCATTTTCTTTAAGATGACAAATCTCCTCTACCTAAGATAAATACATAACTGTTATTTCTGAAAGAGGCCAAAATATTCTTAAAGTTTGACTTAAAAGCTGGATTTGGGTAATCGAGTATCAACGCCTAATTGTTCCGCCTCTCTCTCAAAAGCACAAGTACAGAGTTCGAGGTGGCGTGAGCTGTAAGTGGTGAGACAAAGCTCAGAGATAGATCTAGATGTAGTAACCAAGACTTTTGCAGAGCACTACTACACAACCTTCGATTCCAATCGCCCTGGTTTGGCCAACCTCTACGAAGAGGGCTCACTGCTCACTTTCGAAGGCCAGAAGGTTTAGGGTTCTCAAAACATTGTCTGTAAGCTTACCTCCCTCCCTTTTCAACAGTTTCATCATAACATTACCACCATCGATTGTCAACCCTCTTGCCTTGCCAGCGGTATACTCATCTTCCTCTCTAGTAACCTCCAACTCGTCGGCAAACAGCACAACCTCAAGTTTAGCCAGGCATCTCTCACTTCTCTTTATAATTTGATTTCATGATCCGTGCTTATGTGTATGCCATGCTTAGGATTTTAGGTTTTGTTTCGAATTGTTTTCTTATTCATCTGATTGTTAGAGGTTTTGATTATGCTTTTGATGAAATCGGGAGCTTTAATTTGGGGATTCCATTTGGATCTTATAGATCTTCACTTTGCTGTTGTATTTCTGATTCTAGCGTTCTATCAAACTTGTACAATATCTATTAAACGCTTAACTTGATGAACTATATTTGTTCTTTGGTGCTTGTATCATACCTAGTGGGTGGTACTAGTCTATATGTGTATGCTTTTGTTGCCTAAGTATTTAAATCAAGACTATTGTTTCATTTGTTCATAAAGGTCATTTTTTATAGAATATGATATTATGCTCCCGGATATAATTATGTGATTAAACCTTGCTTTGTATTGATTAAAGCATTCTTTTTAGATTATGCATTGTGGGTCATTTGGAAACAGTCTCTCTATTTGTTAGGGATAAGGCTACGTACTATTAGACTTTCCCAGATCCTACATTTCAGCGAGATTCATACTAGATATTGTTGTTGAGTATTGACCCAAAGGATCGGTATAAAACAACATTCTGCAGTCCTAACGCCTAGTACCACTGGAAAGTCATGCCATTTGGGCTAAAAGTTACCCCATCATTGTTTCAAAGACCCATGACAAGGATTTATGATGATGTCCTATCAAGTACTTTAACTTACATTGATGATATCCTGCTTTACTCTCAGACCCAACAAGAGCATCAAGCCCTGTTACGATAATTTTTTGATCTTGCAAAGAAGTATGGGATCATGCTCTTATCTTGTAAAAGTCAAATTGATTCAGCCCATATAAAATTTCTGGGCATGAAGTTTCATGATGGTTTCTGTCAGCCCAATCACATATAGCTGATGAACTGCTAAATTTCCCAAACATAAACCTTACTATTAAACAGATCTAATAGTTTATGGGAATTGTCAGCTATATCAAGGATTCCATCCCTCATATGCAAGACCATATCAGGCAGTTGATAAAGCTATTGAAGAAAAAACCACAACCATGGGGCCTTGATCAGATAAAGACAATAAAGCAATTAAAAAAGATCAGTCAACATTCACCTCCACTGAAGATTCCTAACAAAGGAAAAAGAATCCTATAGACTGATGTTAGTGAAGATTCTGGGGAGCAATTTTAATAGGGGAGATAGAAGGAAAAAGGTTTTACTGTGGACATGTTAGCGGACAATTTAAACCCTCAGAAAAGCATTATTACGCAAACTAAAAAGAGATTCTAGTAATCAAAAGAGGTATAGAAAAGTTTAATTTCCACCTTGGTTCTTATCTCTTTACAATAGAAATGGGCAATATGTCCTTTCTAAAGATACTAGATCCAAACAAAAAATTTCTACTAGAAAGCCAATTGCTTCGCTAGAAAGATTAGTTCTCCAACTATAAATTCACAGTCCATCATATCAAAGGCCTTTAGAAAATCCTACCTGACTTCCTCTCTTGACCTCAAAAGCATATTAGTCTTATCACTCTCTCTAGAACTATTCTTCTCAATTTTTTAATGGCTGACCTACCTAACGCTGCAAAAACAAAGAACTTCTTTCCTCCTATTTCAAGCACATCCATTACTGTTGATGAAATAGCTTCTCTTACCTAGATAAGCCTTTTCTATTATCTTCACCTCTTTCTCAACCTCACAACCATACATTGCCGGCCATCCCTATTTAACATTCGGGCAATATATCTCGCTGTTTTTCTCATTAATAGGCCGCTCTCAAAGAATGTATTATGATACTTATGGGCACTCTCTACCCTCTATGTATGTGTTATCTCTCTTCCTCCCTTACGAGTCTATCAGTATTTATGTGATACAGAAAATGAAGGTTC
>JAOQMM010000009.1:9770332-9780662 GCA_027563515.1 Erythroxylum platyclados | reverse complement strand
CGTAAGCATCCGGTTCTCTGACCCGTTAAGAGAGCTTACGGAGTGAGGAAACTGTAGAAAGGCCTAAACCACGTGCCTGGAAACGTTTTCCGTGAAGGTCCCGGGAGATTGGAGCTCGTTACGGCCTCGGAAACTGTATCGGAACTTCAGATGGAACCGAAATCAGGTATTCTGCATTTCTTCGTTTTTACTCCTTTCATGAATGATCCTGGGCACGTAATAAGGTCTATACTACGTGTTACATGAAATTCAAAGACATAGTTATATATGGTCTGTATAGGTTGTTGGTAAATGTGATAAAGGCGGCACCAATGCACATCGGCAAAAATAGGGTATGTAGTCTTTGGAAAGTCCCATACCTCATTTGTGGCATTAAAACAATGGAATTCTTCCTTCATTCCAGGAAGATGTGTGTTATAGAACCATTTCAAATTTTGATGGTTTTACTATTCTATTGCTCTAGTTGGTCTAAATATTTGATTTCATCGTCATTAACAGTTTTGGTGGGTTTAAAATTTTCACCAGACATAATGCTAAAGAAGATGGCCTTTCAAAAACCTACACATACCTTGTGACTACAAATCGTAGTTAGTGTCGTCAAAAATAATACTGGTGGGTTACAAGAAAAATTGAAAAATGTGTTCGCAATTTTCGGAGGCCATTAAGGTGGAGGAAAAGAACAAAGCGGAAATAAATTAAAAACTAAATTTGGAACTTAAAGATAGAAGTAGTTTATGGAGAAACTAACTGCAAAAATGAGTTCTAGAGGTCCAAAAATCCAAAAATAAAAATGAGTTCTAGAGGTCCAAAAATCCAAAGTACTGGTCTAGATAACATTGAACCTAGTTGGTCAAAGAAATCAAACCGGTTCAACCTAAGGGAGCTAACGAGATAGAGCAACGATGTTAGCGCATTTGGCAGCTAGTCAGATTCTGATGAGTGGAATTTGAATCATCTGAAGATGAAAAACGCGATGGTGGTCTCAAATTAGTGTTTGAGAGTCTGGATCAAAGGGACATAGAAACTCGAACAGTGAAGGATAGATAAGAATAGAGTAGACCAACCAAAAGGTAATTGCAAAACAAGAGCTTGAATAAAGAGAAACTAAAATTTAATGAGGCTCTGTTGCCATACTAGCATAAAACAAAAATATAATAGGACTCCGATATCATATTAGCATAAGCCAAAATTTAATAAGGCTCTGATACTATATTAGGATAAATCAAAATTTAATGGAGCTCTAATACCATATTATTAAAGATAAGATTAAAAAATTATATCTATATCGTACAAGAGTGAAAGTTCTCGATATAGCATACAATAAAACAACATGAAAAGGAAGGAAAATATTGCAACATAATTACATAATATTTTAAGGCATAATTATAGAAATTATTACAGAATATTATAATTATTGCAGAACATTTTTGTTTATGCTAATAAGGTATCAGAGCTTCATTAAATTTTGATTCCTCTTTGTTCAAACTCTTGTTTTGCAATTATCTTTTGGTTGGTCTGTTCTTTGTCCCTTTCCAGACTCTCAGACACCAATTTGAGACCATCATCGCGTTTTTCATCTTCAGACGATTCAAATCCCTTGTCAGAATCTGATTGGCTACCAAACGCACCCTCACGCGCCGGTCTAACTTCGCTGCCCTGTCTGGTCAGCTTCCTTGTATATTCACCGGTTAGTCCTCTAAGATGAAAACAAAGTTGATGTGGCCATTATGATTTTCTTTTGAGGGCTAATTACTGATAATAAGTTCAACATCGTTTGTTGTTATCTGATACATTATAAACTCAACTGAAGAAAGTCAAATTCCTCGTGATTAGTCCGCCTCTTACGTCAACTTGTACATTCGAGGATTTATTAATATGTGTCGCCGGTCACGCCAATCGATTATGAAGCTCATAGCTGTAGCTTAAGAAAAACAAAATAAAAGAAGGATCGTTTATATCACAGCTTATAGGTACAACATGATACGTAAAACAATATCGGGGTTTTTCTTTATAGTGGGAAACATAGAGTAAGATCAAGCCACCTTTTTGCCATATTTTTGACAATTACTCCGGCCTTTACTTTTTAACATTTGACTATTTAGGTGAAAAAGAATGTGAAGGGAAATGGGCTGAAGACCATGTACAGACGTTACCAAATCCAGCCATTTCAGTAATTATGTAAACTTGGAATTTGGGAAAGAAACATTAAGTCAAAAACCAAATGAAGTTTTCAAGATTATCTTGGTGGATAGATTCAAAGCACTTAAGAGGAAAAAGGTCTTGACAGTTAGCACTCTGCGAGGAGAAAAGCATTACAGATACTAATTTTGTGTTTGACAAATCCAAAATGAAGAACAACTATGCTGTTCCACTGCCAGACAAAACAAAAACAAAATGTTATAAAGTCTGACAGGATTGGGGTCTTGTGATTAGTAACACTTGAACTGGATCCATTCATGTCTAGCTAATTGTCTTTTTCCCGAGTTCGGCGCTCGCTTCAACTTTTATAAAGCTGTTCCTTGAAAGAATTTGGGTCAACATATTCATATTTTATTTATTTTCTTTTGGGATTGTGTGAGGACCTTGGGAGTAGAGGAAACCTTTGTCAATATGATGTTGGGTTAGGATAACGATATTGGGAGTGGTACCAACGTCAGAGTAGCTAATAGACTTTTAATCTGATTCGACGTTAGAAAACAATGAGAGATTTCATATTATGGATTGGATCTTGACGACAACATTAAGGATTAAAAGACGAAAACCTACAATATTTGACAAGTGAGGTGGTGTCAAATATTATACTGGAAAAAAGAAATGAGGTGAAAGACTTTAAAAGCGTATGAAAAAATATTAATCAATTCCTAATTAGTTATTTTTGAGCTAGTGATTTTCTTAAACTTAAATTAGAGTTGTTAAATCAGTTTAGACTTAGTCATTACAAGGAAGATCTTTAAAAAAAATTAATATTTATGTTATTACATGTGTAAGTGAGGTGAATTACTTATCTCTGTAATATTTTGAAGTCTTGATAAAATTCAAAGTTTGGAGAAATTGTTTAATGCTTATGAAATTAATTGTATTTAATGTTTAGTTCTTAGTAAGGTTAAGATGAGTTGATTATAATTGAACTTTAACTAAATGATTATAATTGAGTTGATTATAATTGTATTTAATGTTTAGTTCGTAGTAAGCTCCCAAATGAACCTTAACTAAATGATTTCATATATAAGATTTTACATAAAAGCAATCCGCTAGCTAAATGTTGAGGTTGACTAACCAAACTATTCAGCAGGAAGTTTTATAAACTAATTTTGTTACTATTTGTCGACAATTTTACACAAACTAAAAGGGAAACTCGTATCTAAGAGAAAAGTCAACTAGAAATACAATATGGACCTTAGAAAGGGTAGTTTTAGTGAGATTTAACATCAAGGATGGTAAGTTTAGTAGCATTAAATCAATTTCTATAAGAATGAAAGGATTTAAGGTACATTCTGTATCGTTGACAAGTAGCATACGTTCAATTGTGCTTTCCAGGCTATGTGATGAGTTGATTTATTGTTACTGATTGCTGATTTGTATGATTTATTTTTTTATACATGAATCAATTCATTGAGATTAGGTTAGTTTTATTAAAATCCTAAATAAGGGTTATGATAAAAATTAACTTTAATTAATTGAGGAAATTAGGAATTTCTAAAAATGATTATGACTGTGAATGAGATGATAATTGACATATAGTCTCAATTATGAGTGTAGAGTATGTTTTGAATGTTATAAAAGCACTATGATTAAATGTGTACTTATGTGCAAGTTATACAATATAGTATTAGTGTCTTGTATGTGATTCGTATATGTTGTGAATGTTGGATATATGTTGTGATTGTTTCAAGGCCTATTAGGGGTGTATATTTGTGATTTATTTGTGCTATGAGTATAGTATGAGGATTGGTTGACTTCGAACTCCAAAGTTAAATTAGGGTTGTTGTCTTAAAAAAATTTGGCTCCAAATTGAGATATAAACTAATTTATTTTTTTAGACAAATATCTGGATCCAAATTGGAATAAAAATCAATTCATTGATCGAGGCAATATCTAGTGCTTACCTTAGGTAGGAAAATAGGGCATTGTGTGATTGTTTTACAACCATTGGCTATTACATAGGACAATTGGTATGGTATTGATATTGATATATGTATAATGCATGATTTTGTTCTTAAAAAGTTCTCAAAGATTATATAGTGCCAAATAGGCATAATTGATAAGGTTTTTCTCATATAATGGATGAGGACTAGGGTTCTTAACTTATTTTACTTATCCTTTTTTCCTGTTGATGTATGCTACTATATCTTCATTTCAAATGAGGAACTGAAGAGGAGTTTAAGAACATAGGCGGAGTGTAACTACATTATTCATAAAGTTGAATCATTAAGAGTCTTTAAATGGAGAGAGGCATCACATTAGTCATTACTGAGATTATTCAGTATTATTTTAAGAATTTATATGTTAAGGTTTTGGATTATTGATTTACAAGTTATTTTTAAGATGTAGTTTATTAGGTTATTTATGTTGAAGGTAAAAGATATAAACCTCTCCTATGGTTTAAAAAATTTTAGAAAACCTCCGTGATCTTTAAAATTCTTGAAAAAAACTCCTTTTAATTTTCAGTTTTTCAAAAAAACCTCTTCTTTTAAATTTTGAATAAAAATAATAACGAAACACATGTTGTATGAACATCAGATGTGAGCTAATCAAATTTTATTTATATGATGATTTAACATAGCTTCTAAACTCGAACCAAAATAATTAAATCTGACATAAAAAATAATTTATTATAATTATCTTTAGTTATTAATTTAACTTGAATTTAATTTATTCAAGTCGGATTTAAAAGCTAAGTTAAGTTATTATATTGATAGCATTTGATTAATCTACATTTTATATTAATATTATGTGTGTTTCGTTCTTATTTTTTAAACGAAGTCTAAAAGAAGAAGATTTTCTAGAAACTAAAAATTAGAAAGAGTTTTTTCGAGAATTTTAAAAATTAGGAGGTTTTTTCAAAATGTATTAAACTATAAAGGAGGTCTATGTTTTTTTACCCCTCTATTAAATTTTATGAATTCAGCAGGTTGTTAACCTTAGTTTATGGTGAAGCTTGAATGGTTAACCTTGCAATTAGGTGGAAATCCACCACGAGTCCATTAAGGTTCACTTAGACTTAGGGTGAAACTTCTGAAGAAACTAAATCTATTTTTAAAAATATATACTACATTCATTTTAAATTTTAAGATAATAAATATCTGTTTATAAAATCGAAATCGATTTACAAACGTTAAACAATTTCAATATCAATATATTTTAATAATTTTATTAATGTATATTAATTATTACTCTATAATATGTTATAAAATTATAAATTTAGTAACTCTAAATATAAATAAAGTATGACAAAAAATAATGGATACATATGAATGGATATGAAAGTAAATTAACATATATAAAAAAAATCATTCCCATTGTACATCAAACATTTTAAAATTTTTCATTCGCGAAAATTTGACATGCGGTAAGTTTGAGTGAAAACAAATATAATTTTAATAAAAATACGTACTAAATTGATATTTTTAAAATAATGAATATTTATTTACAAAATTAAGATCAGTTTCCAAATATTAAAGATTATTACTTATTAATATAATTTAATTATTTAAAAAATTTGCAGCATTAAATGTTAGTTTATAATATAATATTAAAGTTTTACATTTAGTATTTCCAAATACATACATAAATTTTTATGCAAAATAAATGAACTACATGTGAAAATAAATTAACACAAATAAAAATTAGGATAAAAGATATAAACCTCCTTTAAAGTTTAAAAAACCTTAGAAACATCCCGATTTTTAAAATTCTCATAAAAAAAACTCCCTTTAGTTTTTAGTTTTTCAAGAAAAAACTCTTCTCTTATATTTCGGTTAAAAAATAACAACAATACACATGTAATATGACCATTAAACATGGACTAATTAAATATTATTTACATAATGGTTCAATCCAGCTCTTAAACTTAAACTAATTAAATCTAACTCAAATCAATAATTTAAGATAATTATTTAGGTCAGATTTAAGAGCTAAATTGAGTTACCATATTAGTAACATTTAATTAATTCACGCCTTATGTTCATACTGTATGTGTCTCGTCCTTTTTTTTTTTTTGAAGTCCAAGATAAGAGATTTTTATAAAAACTGAAAACTAAAATAAGGGGATGCTTGATTAATGGGCTTAGGAAGGAATCAATAGGTAAGGAATGAAAAGCAGGTGGTTGGTTATATATTATCATTATAGAAACAATATTTTTATATCTGACTTTTGGAGATTATTCCATACCCACCAAACATTAAAAAATGAAAATCATTATTGAGTAAGGGCCAAGTATCACGAGTGTGACAAAAAAGTGGAATGAAAATCATTCTTGAGTAAAGGGCAAGTGTCAAGGGCTTGATAGTCTTTGTCATGCCCGGTGCAAGAAGTATCATAGCCCGTGACTTACTTCTTTTTTTAAATAAATATAATTAATTATATTTTTCTCTTTTTAGCAATTAAATATAATTAATTAAAATATATTAAAATTTAATGTAAAATAAAAATTTAACAAGTTTTTATTTCTCAAAAATTTAACAAATTTTTATTTCTCAATATTTTTAACAAATCAACCACTATCAATAGTAATGGTAATCATTTATTCTTTTTAACCAACCATTATAATTATAATGATTATATTTATTCTTATTCCTCGTTATATTCATTTTCATCCTTATTATCATTCTCCTATGTGAATGTGACTTCAAGAATAATTTAATTACTAATATACTTCAACCATTTTAAACTTTTGTGCATTAATATCACTTCAAAGTATAATATAAAATTATATATTTATTAATTTTAAATATACAAATAAAGCATTATGCAAAATGATTTCATATGTGCATATCTATAAGATATTAATTATAAATAATATTGAATATATCGATTCATAAAAATAATCTAAAATATAAATTATATATCTTTTCATTGTACTAATTAGTTATCCTTTAAAACCCAAGATACACAAATTATGTTCATTTTTTAATATATAATGTAACTCATATTGATATTTATTTTGAATAAATGTACTTATAGAATTAAAACATATCATTAACAATTTAAATAAATGCATTTATGAATTTCTTATAGTTTAACTTTAAAATATCTTCTAATCTTTAAAAGCTCTTTTTTATTTTCAATTTTTTTGAAAAAAACCTTTTTATTATATTTTCATTAAAAATATAAGTGAAATAAACGTAGAATGAAGGTCATACATGAGCTAATCAAATATTGTCAATATGATGATCCACCTCACCTTGAACTATTTAAAACTAACTTAAACCTATCATTTAAGATAATTATACTAAATTACTATTTTGGATTATGTCCAATTAGATCTAATAAGGTTTAAAGGTTAGGTTGAGTAATCATATAAATAATATTGATTAATTCACATGTGATGTTTATCTAACGTATGTTTCATCATTATTTTTTAAAGTCTAAGAAAAAAGATTTTTCAAAAAATAAAAAATCATAAAGACTTTTTTAGAGAATTTTAAACACCATGAGTTGTTTTAAAAGTTACTTAAACCATATGAGAACATTATATAAATATCAACATGCATATATTTATTTATATAAATTTTAAAAATAATTAATCTCTTCATTAATCCTAACTTATCAAAGTTCAAAAAATAAAAATGTAACTCTTATTATAAGAATAAACATATATGGTACATCATGATGAAAGCAATAATTATTTTATTAAAATTAAAATTAATTATAAAATTTAAAGTATAACACAAAAATATTTTAAATATACTATAATAAAGTTATCATATTTACTAGAGAATTTGTACTCATGAAAAAGTTATTATAACTATTTCTATATGCATATTATTTTAAATTTACCAAATATTAATTTTTTTTTAATAATTCAACATCACATAAGAGGAAAAAATAATATCTATTTATAAAAAATTGATTTCAAATACTAATTTTTCGTAATTCAATAAATGCTATAATTATTCTCTACATATATTTACTATGAGAAACCTCATGTTTAGTTGTTGACAGCTCGATGTCAACTCTTCACCTAAACTATTTTTCCAACCCAAATTCAGTTTGATATTTGATTAGGTTCGAGGCCAAGTTCGAGTTTAATTTCATCACTAAAATCGTAACTTAAGTCAGATAAAAAATTAGAAAGATATATGTCAAAGATAGCAAAACCTGAGGTTTATACCATTGAGCACATTAAAACTCTTCAAAAACTTACCTTCAAATAAATAAATATCAACTCAAAAATTTCACAAAAGAGAAATGATACCATGAAAGAATTAGAAAGAAAACTACAATTTGCAAAGAAGAAAAGAAATGAAAAGTAAATATGGATAGAATAGTAAGATCTCAAAAATTGAAAGATGTAAGTCAAATTTTTTACCTTGAAATTCCTTACTCAAAATGGCATCCATAAACCTCAAAAGAAAGCTTTAGCATCTAATACTTTGTAATAGTTAACATAGAAGGAATACAAAAATACATGTAAAATCAATATAGAAGGAATGCAGAGATGTGTGTAAAGTCAATTTTAATTAAAGGTCATATGTACTATAGATTAACAAAAATAAAAGGCGAGGTTATTCGACTAGGAAAATTGACTCCAAAAAAATATCAAACATATGGAGGGCAAATGCGCTGAAAATGGAACTTATTAAGCAGACTAAAATCAAGCATAGTAGCATACCAAATATTTGAATGCAGAAATGCAGGATGACATCGCGGATTGAGACGGACTAAAAGGGGAAGGAGATAGACAAATTAGAGATTTAAGGATACAAAAATCAAAGATATAATGTCTCCTCCCTCCGTCCCCTTTTAAAGTTAAAAAAAAAAAAAAAGGATCTACTTCAAGTTGCCCAAATCAAAGTCCTTCGACGGATTGATTCCAAATTTGATAGTTTTACTCAACAAACACAGACTACTCACCAACGAGTTGATGTAGTCTCTATAAAAATCTAGAAACTGTACAAATCTTACAAAACTCTAATGACCCAAATTGATGCGACTCTTTGACACTATGTTGATACTCAATATTTTAGCCCTGATTATCACCAAGGAGCAAAAACTCAAAAAGGTGAAAGAAATTCTTCAATGAATAGAAGCTGACATGCAGGAAAAACAGTCTAAGACTATTTATAGAGCTTATCTTACATCCTTCCCAGATAACCAACCTATATATCATTCACCAACTTATCATATTCCACCAATCTATTCTCTACCCAAATATCCCGAAACTACTGATTATGAAAAGGTATTCAAGTTTAATTATCCTTTGAAGCTCCAACTTAAATCTACACTGAGATATGATCAACTTGGATCTTATTTATTGACTTCGAGTAAGGTATGTACGGTAGGTCAGGCGTGAGTAAAATTGTCATCTCTAAATATATCAGACTTTTTTAAATAGATCTTTTAAGTTTATGATACAATATTTTTTAAAATTTTTCACAAATTTTTTGAAATTATACATTGTAAATAATTAACTATTTATATTTTAGCGATTCCTGAAATTTTCTACTTCTTAAAAAAAAGTATAAAAAATTTTGTATTTTATGTAAAGAGTGAAATTTTTAGATTATTATTAAAATATTTTCTTTATCACATTTATTTTTAGATAATTATGGATGACTTTATGTTTTTTATTAATTATGTGTTGTTAAAAAGTAATTAATATAATTGAATTTCTTACAACTTAACATGAGGAGTGTTACAAGAGAAGTTAAAGAGAAGATTGAGATAAGATACATTACAACTTATACAAATATGAAAATATTTAAAATTGATACTTAATATTCAATTCAAATGAAACTAAAAAAGCAGTTCAGACCAATGTTGCAAATACTGTACCGGACTTGGTACTGGATTGAGTTCTGGTACGGTACTGTACCGGTACCGGTCAATATCGGATACCGTTTCGGGTAATTTTTTAAATTTATAAAATAGTCCCTGAATTTTTTTAAAAATTACAAAATAGTCCATTATTATATTGTACAATTGTACTGTATACTTTAACCTTGTCTCCAAAAATCATAATAATAAATAATAATTACAATTAATATGAAATAACAATAATTTTAAGATATTTCACATATAAATAATAACCACAATTTATATAAAAAAGACAATTATCATCATACAAATATAAAATTAAGAATAATACAAAATATTTAAAATATTACA
>JAOQMM010000009.1:9756341-9767174 GCA_027563515.1 Erythroxylum platyclados | reverse complement strand
GCGCTTCAGCCATCGGACCACGTGACGATGATTTGCTCAAAAGTTCACCCACCTGGAGCTCAAAAGGCTCCGACGAATGAGAAGATGGCTTAAATCGGCCTTCGGTCGGCGAGGTCCCCGTGGGTCCAAGCGATCCCCGTCCTCCCCGCGGTATGGGTACGACTGCGTCTTTATGAGTAGGTATTTCTCGCGTAAACTATTGGGTGCCATCATTCCAGCACTAATGCACCGGATCCCATCAGAAGTCCAAAGTTAAATGTGGTTGGGCGATAGTAGTACTAGGATGGGTGACCTCCTGGGAAGTCCTCGTGTTGCAACCCTCACCCACATCCTTTTTATACGCGTAAGGCGTACTAGAGCCTTCTGTTCTGCCGGGGTGAACGATCTCATTGCGATGGTGGTGGGCTCCTTGAGAGTCGTGCCAGATGCGCAGTTGGTCACGGATCGATTTAGTCACGGGCTGGCGAGCACGTCGCAATGCTGCCAAAATAAAACAAGACTAAACTATAGTTAGTAGCAAGGCTAGGTCGAATCCATAGGGAATGCTTAGTAATTTTCGTGAAAATAATAAATTGGTGCAATGTAATAAAAAGGGGGTTTTTCAATTCAAACAAATGCGCAAATTAAAAATAAAGTTATTTAAGCGTCGAAAAATGATTTGAATGGATTTAAAAGATAATTATGAGAAGTTTCATAAGTTAATTTAACGAATATAGTCATGTTAATGTATATATCTGACTGTAAAACTAGGTTTTCCTTGTCCTTTTGGGTTAGTTCATACAGCTTTTGCTTGAAGAAAGTAACAACAAATACGTGTGCAAGTTTTGTACTATGACTACTAGACATTGCATGTGCTCGTCTGATAGAGAAGTGAGCTTTGAGTTTTAGTTGTTATATTTTCTTGTAAGGATCATCTCATCATAGCCTTTAGCTTGTGCATGCCGAACTCTTCGCTCCAGATGGATCAGAAATTAACTATTGTGGTATTGCTCCGAACCTCAAAATTCATAGCTACCATGGAAAATAAGTTTTACCTGTGAAGCCCATAAATACAGGTGGGTCATATCTAGCGGAGGTTGTGAAAGGAACCTTACTTCCATGGCTGCTAGTATATAGAACAACTATTCCAATATCTATCTATCTCTGTGCGTCAAGAAGCTTAAAGTGAACAGGCAGTTCTTTTAGTACAGACATGACATGACAACAATATAAATGTCTGTTAGTGAAATTTACCGTCAAGTATTCTTCTGGTGATTCCCACGTGGAAAGTCCAGGCCAAAAGATGGAGTCAAAGAGTTGCCCCTTTGTCGGAACGAAGACTGTATTGTTGCGTTTAACATTTATATGTGAGCAAGAGTCATAATAGTAGTATTCCCAAGAATTCTATGCTTAACCTAGATATTGCTAATGTGAAAGCACAAAACTTTTTACATTCATTAGATATGATATGAAAACACTAAAAGAGATAAAGGAAGTTAAAAGGTTACCAAGCAAGTTAGTCTCGCTACTTTCACTATTTTTTTCCCCCTGTGTTGCTATGAAACTAATTTGCATACCAAACAACATGGATAAATCAAATGATGAGCGACTTTTATGGTCCAAGTGGCTAGAGACACTCCTCAAATATTTCTATGTTGGAAGTTTTGAGTTCGAATTTTCATAAGAATTTATTATGTATTTTTAAATATTGGAGATTTGAATTTGTTTTATTACTTGTTTAATCTTGAATTATTAATTAATTAAATAATTTATTTTGTATGAGTACTATGATTTGCTTTGTGTGAGAGTTGTAATGATTATTTGTATCATAATTTGTTGATTCACTGAAATATATAATTAGTGAATTATTATGTATATTTAAGAATTTATTTAATATATTCCAAAAATAATAGCTATAAGTTCAAAGTTATTAAAAAAAACTACATCATAAAAGCTTTAAAAAGTACAAGTTATTAGACTTTGGTACTTAAAACATGAAAAATGGGATTATGTCATACAATTCCTTAAACTTTTTTACTGAAGCAATGGTTCTGGAAATACATTCTTCAAGAAGCACGAAAATCTTGGCCTAAACTTCTAAGATCCATAAATCCTTAACACTTGAAGAATCTATCAAGTGACCGTTTGATTTTGATGGCCTAGATACATAAGATCTACAAATATCTACCACTTCAAAATTCTACATAATTCAATCCAAAATCTCAATATTAATTTGGAAATTCTTGAAGGAGCTAGTCCAATTATTTGAACCTTTACCTGATAGCCAACCCTTTGTGATATTAGCTCAGATGAGAAATTAATGAAATCTTTTAAAAAGGTCAACGTATCCAGTGCACAAGGTTCTTTGTTTTGCGAGACTTTGCGAGAGTCTAGAGAGGATCATCAATGTACGCAACTTTCCTTTTGCATTTCTTACAAAGAGATTGTTTCCGTGATTCGAAAAACCTTCTAGTCACAAAGAAACAATTTTTATCATTTGCTCTAAGGCTATCACTCTAAAGAAATCCTTTAGTAGCTCATATTAGTTAAGCATATTGAGTACGTGGCACTCAGTGATTAACCAGAAGTTTAATCGAGTTTAGAAAACTTAGGATCAAATCCTGTTCTTATCAGGAATAAATGGTTTATGGGAAAGGAGAGGATACATCCATTAATAGAACCCGTTAAGTTCTTTTTTATTGAATAAAAACTTAAAAACCTACGTCAACCATGAAAAATCGTTTCAATTTAGTCTTGTTATATGTGAAAAAGATGAAGAATACTTACTGCAGAACTTGTAGTTCCATGAGTAGAAAGGGAAAAACTATTCCATCATTAAGATTTTAGTTAAATTTGTAAGCGTTTTAATAAATGACTGACGCTAGCAATAAAAGGACATAATTTAGAATAAATTCAAAATGAGAGCGATAGAGCATTAAGATCCCATTATCCTGCGAGTGAAGAAGGAAAAAAGCCCTCTTATGCTGATTTCTTTGAACATTAAGCATTTTCGTAAAAAGATTATGACATATGTAGCTGCTGCTGCATATGACAAAAAGAGACTGTATATTAGTTGAGGAGTGGGCTAATTACCCCTGAATACCATCAACCACAGTGAACTGGACCTGCGTGATCAACACAACTGTAGCTACGTCATTGATGTGGGACCTGGAATTGGAGTGATTTGAGTATAATACTGCTGTCTACCATATTTTTTTGGTGGCCATTTCCAGACTCTCTGACATGACAATTAAAAGTTCGTGAATGATTTGGATACCGAATGCATTGGAAAAAGAGGAGAGGGTAGTTAGGTAAAGCAAAAATTCTTTTGAAGAACTGTCCGCCTCTTTTCGCATAAAAATGTCTTTGAATGGGGAATAGATTCCAAGGAACACTACTTGAATAGTAGATAACCTTACCACAGTTTGGAAGGTGATAGCTACATAAAACACAACCTCCTTATCAACTCATTACATTACATAATATACTTCTGCAACAACGAAAACCTGTTTCTATAATCTCCACCTGAATATTATCAGCCTCTGAAGTATGTTAACAGGACTGGCTTCAGAATCTACAACTCTGCCTAATACAAGCTCTTGTCACTTGATCGTATTTCGTATCTCTAGGATTATCCGTTAGACAGTTAGTCCACAACTGCAAAATATCTTAACCTAACAAATATTAGAATTAGAAACTTCCTATTTCCCAATATCACTGTGCAATATCACTAAATCAACATGCATGTGCTGTCGTGAATTTGATAAGACATATAAGACTGCAGCTTTACCTGAAGCACATGCTCACGCATATTGCTTTCACTACAGACCACAGGCAGTGAACCAAGAGATTCTGATTATGCCTATTCAGAGAAGTAGCACATCCATAGCATATGTCTGCTAGCAACTTCTGCTTAAAGTAAGTTGACATTCCCCTAAACTTCATTATCTCGCCTGTAGCTGAATTCGAATCCTAATCTTTCTCAAGAGAGAACGGCTAGCTACAATAAGTCTCAGTTACCTCTTTCAGTGGAAATAAATCAATGCCTTATGGCGATGATTCCCAGACATGAACATAGTAAGTTACCCGCCTACTATCTACACAATAATCTTCATCAGATGGGAAAAAGAAGTTAGCAATTGTCCACATTTCCGGTTGACAAATAATCCAGCTCGATGAGATAAACGATCTCACAAGTATTAGTAGCTTATGTGAAACAGCAAACGCATTCACCTTTTAAGTTTTGGAATATAGTCCGCCATCTCACGAAGTATCCTGTGGCCAAAATTTTTGTTAATACAGAAACATCTCATTCCATCGGTGCAAGCAAAAGTATTGAATCATATAAACCGTGCAAGCTGACATTTAACTAAAACACTGCCGCTAATTAAATACATTCTCTCATGAGACAAAAGAAGTATGGTCCATTCAGATTTAAAAAGAAAATCAATGACAATTATTACATTATTGAACTACCTCTATGAATGGATAATATCTCTTCAACTTTCAATATTGCTGATTTTTCACCTTACTTTCCATCAAACAAGCTTGGATATATTGACAATAACTCGAGGCCGAGTTCTTTGACAAGTGGAGGTAAATGATGAGACTTTTGAATTATTAAATAGATTGAGGCATTTACTAGCACATGATTACGCCTTATCTGACATTCTTCTATGTGCTTCCTTTTTTTTGGGCAAAATATAAGATATTGACTAGTATGCGATCTCGTCTTATCTAATATTCCTCTTTGCATTTCTTTCTCTTTGGGCAGAATAGGAAATTGACTACCACATGATCACACCTTATATAACAGCCTTCTCTACAAGATTTTGAATAATTTTCTATTTTATTTTTATTTCCTATTTTACTCAATCTCTTTAATTCCTTTCCAATTTTATCTAAAACTTTTTTTAAATGAATTAGAAGTATCATTTTTTTTCTAGAACTCTTCCTAAGATGAATTAGAGTTTCCTACTTTGTCCAGAACTCTTCCTAAGATGAATTAGGATTTATGTAAACCTAACAACTTTTGAAAGAGATTAACATAACTCTCCAACAATTAAATTTTTTTCTTTTTGAAAATTTTTTGAAAATTTTTTGCTTACAATTCTTATATTGGAATTGTATTTGTTTATCTTTTTCATTGCATCAGGTAGTATCATAGCTATGAATCTCAACAAGCTTGTTCTTTCTAATAATGACAAATAATCCTAACAACGGCATTCAAGGATTACCTGATGTTTGGAAAAGAATAAAAGAACATGGGATAACTATTCGCAATATTGAACAACAATCGGCTACAATTATAGGACAACTGCAGATATTAATGTGAAGCAACAATAACCTAAGATTTGGAGAAATAGCTGACATGGAAGTTACCCTTGCATGACCTCAAATTCTAACACCTTTTATGAGAGCTGATGAACCTAGCGATGATGAGGAAACTATCCTTAGAGAAGATTGTTGTACACAAAGTGGGGGTGATCATGAGTACAGACTAAAGGTTGATATTTTATCCTTTATTGATGACCTTGATATAGAAGCCTTTTGGATTAATTAGAAGAAGTAGAAGATTTCTTTGATTAGACTAAATATCTAGATGAGAGGAAGGTAAAGTTAGTTGCTTATCGGCTTAATGAGAGAGTTGTTGTTTGATGGAATCAATTGAAGGAGAACAGCAAAAAGACGGGTGAGCTCCATTGTCTACTTGGGAAAGGATGAAACAATTATTGAGGGGATGATTTTTGCCTTCAGATTACGATCAATATTTGCTCGACGCTTATCACAATTGCATTTAAGGGAGTAAGATTATTTATAAGTATATTGTTAAGTTTCTAAGATTGGGAGCTCGAAATAATTTAGGGAAACTCAAACCACAATAAGCTGCTCGATATTTGAGGGGATTGAAGACAATAATTCAGGATACAAATGGGATTCAAATGGCTTTGAATGCTCATTTGAAGGAATTTGGCTATGAGGACTAAGATGTTGATCAATCAGAGGTCACAAGATTATAGGAGAATGGGGAATAATGAGAGACTAATAAGTGAAAAAAGAAAAGAAGTTGTTAGCTTTACTCAAGGAAATAACAATAAATTCTTAAAGATGGCAATTAGGTATTTGCCCCGGCCCGATCCAAAGTCAACAGATCTGGCCCCAATTGACCGAACCTTGGGATTGATTTTTTGAAAAAGTTGGACCTTGGGTCGTCCCTAGGTTTGGACCATCGAGGCCCAGCCCAGCTCAATGGTTATAAATCACATCATTTTTGCATTTTTAATTTAAAATATAGTTCAAGCCAAGCATGGGCTCGGGTTCAAGCTTCTTGTCTAGGCCTCGGTCAATCCTCGGGTCAGGCCTGGACCTGGACCGACCCAACCCATTTTCATCCCTAGAAATTCTAGCAAACAAACTATACCAGCTACTAAACCCACCAACCTTTATATTGAACTGACCTTTAAATGTGAAGAACTAGACCAACATTTTAATGAATGTCCGAAACAAAAGTTTGTCAACATAATAAAGTAAATAGCAGGAGATTCTGAGGAAAATCTATGTAGAACAATGTTATGAATATTATATCATTATCGGTGCTAGATTTAGTTCTGGTATGGTATAGTACTAGCATGAACAATACTGAGTACTGCTTCGGGTAATTGTTAAAAATTATAAAATAGTTTCTGAATTTTTTAAAATTACAAAATAGTCCTTCAACAATTGATAAGTTATATTTTAATTTTAAATTTAATTTTTAGTTTTAGTTTTTATTGTTTATATTAATATTAATTTTTAACTTTATAGTAAACAAAACACGTAAATCATCTAATTTTTAAATATAAGTATGTTAAGATATTTCAAAATCTTATTTAATTAATATCTAAATATCAATTACTTATTATTTGTTAATATTTAATATTATCTTAAATATTTATGCCTGTAAATAAAAATAAATAAATATATTTTATTTATTTTATTATTAGTTTTTATATTTTAGATAAGTCTTATATTTTAATTTAATAGTTATATTACCAAAAAAATTAAAATATTTATTTTAAAAAATAAATACTATAACAAGTTTTATTATATAAAACAGAAATTATATTTAAATAACATGGTAGAGAGTGGAGACTTGGAGAAGATATATTAGCGTGAATCAGTTCAAAATTTAAAAGGGGAGGGTAGATTTGAGGAGCTAGAGATGTAGGACAGGGCAGATTGGAGGAACTGGAGGTTAGACCGTCGGAATGATGATGAAGGTTCTAAACTCTAGAGACACACTGGTGGCTAATGGCTGGTGACTGGTGGCTAATGGCTAGATCTTCTCTTTTTTATGGTGGTTGTCTTCTCTCTTTAATGGTGTTCTATCTTCACTCTTCTCTCTTCTACTATATGGTACTTGGATTTGTCTCTTGACCATGATAGGGTGAGAACAAAGCTACGATTGGTAATTTTTTAAGTTAGTCTTTTATTTTTTAATTTACAAATTTGTTTAGTAATATACCAATATCTCAGGTACTAGTCAGTACCCAGTGAAAATACCGATACTAATCGGTATCCAAAACCAATTCAGTACGGATCGGTTTACAAAATAATACTCATAAGCCTAGTGTAGACTAGGTAGGGAAGATTATGAATACACCGAAGGATAAGAAGAAGGTTTTATTGAAGTTATTAGGAGATTAATAATTTCTAAAAAGGAGCATAAAGATTGGCAATGAGACCAATTATTTCGCACTAGAGGTATTGTCTTAAAATTATAAGAGTAGTGTAGTGAGTGATGCATATATATACAAGGTTGAAATAAAATCAGTCAGGCAATAGCTGATGGTGGTATTGAGGGCTAGCGATAAGGCGATGAGTGGTGTAGCACGATAGTAGATCTGATGACTAGCAATGTAGGGAAGGGTAGATCTAAGGAGCAGGAGATGCAAGGGAAGGAAAATCAGAGGAATTAGAGGTTAAACTGCTAGAAATACGATGATGGAAGATCTGGACTCTAGAGACGCTAGTGGTTAATAGCTGGGTCTTTTCTCTTCTATTTTAGTTGTCTTTTATCTTCAGTGAAGTTATGTCTTCACTCTTCTCTCTTTTGTGGTGTCGTAGTTCGATTTGTCTGTGAGTGTAGGATGGTGAGGACAAAGCTAGGGTTGGTAATTTTTTTAATTTAGTCCTTTATTTTTTAAATTTGCGAATTTGTTTAGTAATATACTAATATCTCAAGTACTAGTCAGTATAATGAAAATATCAGTACTAATCAATATCTATAACCAATATGGTATCGAAGGTTACAAAATAGTACTCATAAGCCTAATGTAGACCGGCTGGGGAAGATTACGAATACCCTGAGGGAGAAGAAGATGATTCTATTGGAGTTATTAGGAGATTAATGATTTTTAAAAAGGAGCATAAAGATTGGTAATGAGACCAATTGTTTCGCACTAGAGGCATGGTAAAAGAAAATCTTTGTGAGTTGACCATTGATAAAGGTAGCTAAGAGAATATCATTAATAAATCGGTGGTCAAGAAGCTGAAGTTACCGATTGAGCCTCACCTCGATCCTTACAAAATTGCATCTTTTGTCATTGATGATATTTGAGTCATAGAAAGGTATAAAGTTTCATTCTCTATTGGTGAATATTCGGATGAACATTATTGTGATGTTATTGATATGAATGTATGTCAAATTTTTTTGGCTAGACCATGGCAATATAATATTGATGCATATCACTCGGAAAGGAGAACATTTATCAATTTATGAAGAACGGTGTGAAGTATAAGTTAGTAACCATAGGTGAAAAGAGAATGGTGAAACTTAATGGGACAAAGAAATTATTGTTAGAATTGAAAAATAATAAGGGAAGTTTTGATAGTGAGATAAAAGATAAGAGGGAGGTACAATTATTGATAAAAAAAGGGGAAGAAGAGAGTGAAAAGATAAAAAATGAGATTCATTTAAAAATGAAACCAAATTTAGAAGAATTTTAAGATTGCATATCCAATGAGCTACCCAATGGATTAACTCTCATAAGAGATATCCAATACCATATTGATTTGGCTCCTGGGGTTATTTTACCTAACTTACCTCACTACCATATGAGTCCAAAGGAGAAAGAAATCTTGAGTGAGAACGTAAAATGTGAAGCTAATGGAGTTAGGATTTGAGTTTTGTTATCTCAAGAGAAAAGGCCAATACCCTTCTTTAGCGAAAAGTTCTATGATACTAGGCAAAAGTGATCTACTTATGATAAAGAATTTTATGTTATTATGAGAGTGTTGAGGATGTGAGAACATTATTTAATTAGGAAATAGTGGATTTTATACACTAATCATCAAGCTTTGAAGTATTTAGGAAGTCAAAGGCAATTGAGAACAAAGATGCATGCTAGATGGTCAGCTTTTGTTGATAAGTTCTCATATAAATTGATACATATGGCAGGGAAGAATAATGCGATTGCTGATGCAATGAGTAGAAGGGTGGCTATAGTGAAGACCTTGACTATGGAGGTTTCGGGTCTTGAGCATTTAAAAGAGTTATGTGAGAGTGATGGAGATTCTGGGGAGATATAAGACTTGTGTTTGATGAAAAAGTTTCATAATTATTTTCATGTACATGACAGGTTTTTGATGAAAGGAAATCAACTTTGTCTTTTAGAAACTTCACTTAAGAAGAAGGTAATTAGAGAATTGTATGGGGGAGGCTTAGTTGGTTACCTTGATAGAGACAAGACTCCTAAAGAGGTGAGAAAGAGATACTATTAGTCGAAGATGAGGAAAAACATTGTTACTATTGTGAAGAGGTGCCAAGTTTGTTAAGCTTATAAAGGGCATGCTTTAAATGTTAGTTTGTATATATTGCTAGTTTCTAATGCTATTTAGGAGTATTTGACTATAGATTTCATGTTGGAACTTCCAAGAACACAAAAGGGTATAGATTTTATCTTTGTGGTTGTGGACAAATTTTCTAAAATGGCACATTTTATCCCTTATAAGAAGACAATGAACGCTACAACAGTTGCCAAGCTATTCTTTAGAGAAGTGGCGTGACTTCATAGTGTTCTTAAATCCATTACTTTTGATTGTGACACCAAGTTTTTGAGTATTTTTTGGAGGACCTTATGGAGTTTATTTGATTATTCTCTTAAGTATAATAGCAATGCGTACCCATAAACTGATGGCTAGATGGAGGTTATGAACAAGACTTTGGGTAATTTGGTAAGATGCATTTGTCATGACAAAAACTAAAAAGTTGAGATTTATTAATTACACAAGCAGAATTTGCCGACAACAATGTAGTTTATAGTGTCATTAATCGATTGCGATTTCTTGTGGTTTATACCAAGGTATCTAATCATACTCTTAATCTTGTTAAATTGCCTAAATCTTCTAACGTTTCTCTTAGTGTTGCAAAGTTAGCTAAAGAGGCACAAGAGATTCAAGTGGAGGTAAAGAAGAAGAAGATTGAAAGAGCTAATTAGAAGTACAAGGCTAAGGTTGATCCATATAGGAGAGCTCAAGTGTTTAATGTTGAAGATGAAGTTATGGTTTTCCTGAGCAAAAAACGAACTCTTAGAAGTCATCATAAATTGCAACAAAAGAAGTATGGTCCATTTAGAATTAAAGAAAAGTTAATGACAATGCCTATGTTATTAAACTACATCTATAGATGGATAATATCTCTCCAACCTTCAATGTTATTGATCTTTCACCTTACTTTCATGAAATAGAGCTTGGGTATGCTGATAATAACTCAAGGTTGATTTCTTTAACAAGTGGAGATGAATGATGAGGCATTTGAATTCTTGGACAGATTGGGACATTCAATAGCGCGTGATTACATCGTATCCAACATTT